>APFE030718650.1:115029-152017 GCA_000404065.3 Pinus taeda | reverse complement strand
CCTTGAGAGAATTCACACAGACGTGTGTGGACCTTTCTCAGTTGCTTCGACAACAAAACACAGGTATTATGTGATTTTTGTTGATGATTCTCTCGTAAGTGCTGGATCTTCTTCATGCAGAAGAAGAGCGAGACATATTCAAAGTTCTGTGAATTCAAAGCACTGGTCGAGAAGGAGTCGGGGAAGAAGGTGAAGGCTCTTAGGAGCGATAATGGTGGTGAATACATCTCGGACGAGTTCAAGGATTTCTGCAAGGCAGAAGGGATTCGTAGAGAGCTCATAGCTCCCCATAACCCACAGCAGAACGGGGTAGCTGAGCGGAAGAACAGAACGATTGTGGGTGCTGCACGGGCAATGTTGCATGATCAGGGCCTACCCCTTCACTTGTGGGCGGAAGCATGCAATACAACAGTTTATGTGCAGAACCGTTGTCCTCATAGGATACTTGGCATGAGTACACCTGAGGAGACTTATTCTGGTAAGAAGCCTGATCTTTCTCATTTGAGGATTTTTGGTGCTAACGTTTACATGCATGTAACGAAGGATGCCAGAAAGAAGTTGGAGCCGACTGCAGAGGTTGGGATATTTGTGGGTACACTGATACGCCCCATAACTATCATGTGTATTTTCCAAACAGTGGTAAAACTGTTGTGCGACGGGATATAAAATTTCAGGAGGAGAAAGCCATGAAGTGTTCGCTTGAGAGGGAGCTACACTTGCATGCAGATGAGGAGCTATTAGTTCCCAAGGATGAGCCACGGGACGAGGTTCATGGAGTGGAAGAGACCACTCATGCAGCGCCAACCATCAGAGGGCGAAAGCGCTTGACAGAAGCTGAGCCGACTGGCTCAAGATGCAGAGAAAGTTGTAGGACCACCTACAGCCCAACGCAGGCAGAGACAGTCACCTGATCGGTACACTGGATACATGGCTCTTATGAGCAAGTGTGTTTTGACTGAGCCATCCTCTTTCGAGGAAGCTGTGGAGGATCCCGCATGGGTAGACGCCATGGTGAAAGAGTATGATTCTATTGTCAGAAACAGTGCATGGGAGATTGTTCCTAGACCGGAAGGGAAATCAGTGGTGGGTTCGAGATGGATCTACAAAGTTAAGCAGGCAGCTGACGGGAGTGTGGAGAAGTACAAGGCAAGATTTGTTGCCCGAGGCTTTCACAGATTGAGGGGATCGATTATGAGGAGACCTTTGCACCTGTCGCAAGGTATTCTTCCATACGGACGATTCTTGCTCTCTCAGCGCAGATGGGATGGCACATTCATCAGATGGATGTGAAGACTGCGTTCCTCAACGGAGTCATTGAGGAGGAGGTGTACATTGAGCAACCCAAAGGCTTTGAAGTCTTCAGCAGCAAGTCGCATGTGTGCAGGCTCAAGAGAGCGCTATATGGGTTGAAGCAAGCACCACGTGCTTGGTACACACGAATAGATAGCTATTTCACAGGACTTGGATTCTCCAAGACCGAGGTAGATCCTAACCTATACTAGATTGTGGTGGAGGGTAAGTTGCTTATCATTGTACTGTATGTTGATGATTTGATTCTAACGGGTGATGAGTTGTTGATACTGTCATGCAAGAAAGATCTTTCTACAGAGTTTGAGATGAAGGACTTGGGCCTCCTTCACTATTTCCTAGGATTGGAAATATGGCAGCGCAGTGGTGGACTGTTTGTTTCTCAGGGCAAGTATGCTCGGGAGATACTGGAGAAGTTCAACATGCATGGCTGCGAGCCTGTTGATACTCCTCTTCCTGGAGGTTGGAGGAAGGAGGATGCCACTTCGGGAGAAGAAGTGGATGCCACTGTTTATCGACAGTTGGTGGGGTCGCTGATGTATTTGGTTAATACACGACCTGATATATGCTATGCAGTTAACCAGCTTTCACAAGCTATGGTTAAGCCTACCAAGCTCTTCTGGAAGGCGGGCAAGCATGTATTGTGCTGCTTGAGAGGCACATCGGGATATGGTTTGTGGTACAGACAGGAGAATGAGGTGAAGCTATGTGGCTTCACGGATGCAGATTGGGCAGGGAGCCCAATGGACAGAAAGAGCACATCAGGAGGGGTCTTCAGTATTGGATCGACAGCAGTTTCTTGGTACAGTAGGAAACAGAGATCCGTGGCACTCAGTTCAGTGGAGGCTGAGTATATGGCAGCAAGTTTGGCTGCATGCGAGGCTATATGGATGAGGAAGATCCTAGTTGGTTTGTTCGGTTCTCATTTGGATCCTACTGTGATTTACTGTGATAACCAGAGTTGCATTAAACTCTTGGCTAATCTTGTATTTCATGATAGATCTAAACATATTGACATCAGGTACCATCATATCAGAGATTGTGTGCAGCGGAGGATCATGTTACTTTCGTACATTCGAACGGAGGATCAGGATGCTGATATTCTGACGAAGGCTCTCACCAGGAGCAAATTCGAGTACCACCGAGGCAGGATAGGGGTTGCTGATAATCCATATCTTGTCGGGAGGGAGTGTTGAGATTGCAACAAGATGATGGAGCTTAGTGAAAAGAGTCGCCTTCACTAAGTGGGCCCGCAGGCTATTTTTGGCGCAAGTCTATTTTTAGACTATGTCTATTTTTAGACATATGGATCATGTCTATGGATTGCAGGTTGCTGTTTATGGATGATTGATCAAGTTGAAAAATAGATGGACTTCTATTTTTGATGAAAGTGTGAGTGATCAAGTCTATTTTTAGACTGGCTGTCAAAAATAGAAAAGTCAAATATTATTATCTCACAATAATATTTGGACTATAAACTTTGTCTTATTCTCTTAGAGCACTTCAGTTCGAGCTACGGATGTGGCACATGCAATTGCATGAAGGAAATACGTGGTTCTTATGGGTTAGTAATATTTGCATGCATGACTTTAGTTAGAACTCAGGTGAGTTGAGTTTAGTGGACTGGAGGTGCAGTTGATGGAGTTGTGTTCAGTTTAGCTTTGTTAAACTGGTTGTATTTAGTCTAACTGGCGAATAGACTAGAGATGAGTTGGGTGAATTAGTTATTAATTAATTCACAAGTTATTAACTCATAATACAACTAATGAATACATCAGTTTACTCAGTTGCATGTCAGTGCATGTTTAGTTCAGCAGGGACAGGTGTTAGAGAATCAGATTGCTATCAGTTGTGACTATAGTTGTGCACCAGATCTTGCACAAATCAGGGGATTGAGTATGCCAATGAGTTTGCACGTATTGTAGCTTGTTCTCACGTGATTTAGCCAAGGAAAGGTGTGGCTGCCTTGGAATTATCACCGGTTCTTGTGCAGGTATTGAGCAGCGGAGGCAAGTAAGCAGCGGAAGAGATTTGAGCCAGTGATTGATTCAGATCTGAGCTGTATTGTGTGTAACAGGTGGAGCTGGTACTGGATTTGCTTGTGATAAGCATTGTACTTTGTAATGTTACATGACTCAATCATTAATATACAGATAGTTGGGGTTTTTAGCGAGATGCTTTCCCCGGGATACATACTGTGTTAATGTGTGAATGCTCTTGATGTTTTATTGTTATTGATGCTGCTATATTGATGATCAACGTAGAGGAGCTTATGTATTGTGTATGTTTTCCGCAATAGTACATGATTAGGATAATCTCTGTTGAATATGTGTTAAATTATTCAAAATTTCTACATTAGCTTCAGAGATCAAGCCTGTAAAGCATTAGACTATTCCATATCCTATATTGCAGTATACAACTCGTTATTCTTCCAGGATACTAGTAACACGAGCATAAAACAAACTTTTACTCTTTTTTGACTAGGGGTTATGTACCAAATTAGTGATAAAAATAGCTGAGAGGATAGGTTTTTTGTAATTTTTGTCAATTAAACTCTCTAATATTATATAAATATTTTGTAATTATTGCTACCATACTTCAATGAGTTGAAACTCTAATGTATTTTCTATATATGTCATCAAGAATATGAAGAAAGGGTTGGATTTTATGAAAATTATAGTCATTGCCTATGTGTTTTTAATGGTTCAATTATTTCATTTACCAAGATGAGTAGATTATATCTAGTGATACAAAGATTTATGAGATTGTGGATTTTAGAATGTATCTCTGTGTTTTTTTAATTTATCCTTCAATAATCTCATAACTATATTCCCTCTAAATGTTTGAAAAAGGTAAATTAATTGAGAACTCATTATCTTATTGATGCTTTGAATTAAGTTTTCAAAGGCTCCCATTTTGATCTTCTAATTCCACCTTAGGATTCATTGTGCATGCGCTATAGTGGAGGACTATTTTTCTTCTTCATCATCCATCAATAAAAAATGGCAAAGGTCTAGGATCTGCTATCCATCTTCCCTTTATAAATCCTGATTAGACCACCACTTATCTTGGTAAGCCTATCTAAACCTATACATTTGACTGCATCACCCAATGAGCTATTTATTTCATGCCCAACCGAACACTACATCAACATGCCCTATCTAAATATCTAGCCACAATGTAAAGGTCAAAGAGAGCTCGCTCTGGATTGAAAGGGCTAGCCTTCAATCTACAAGTTGGAGTGAAAAGGTTACCTTGGAAAATTCTCTCCTACAGCCAAGACAAAATTTTTGAGAGCTAAAACTTTAAAGGGAGTGGTGCCTCTAGGGTGGTTTTTGAATGAAAATGCATCACCTGTGGGCATCTGCCAAGGGATCTAGGAACATTTATCCTGCATCATTGTTGTTCCTTTGTCACTTGAGGGCTTCTTTGATAAATATTTTGAGAGGATATAATGCTCCCTCATCTTTCTTTTCTTCCACCATGGGAGGTCATCGAGGTCAGTGAGGATGGCCTTTCAAAGGTTCAACCAGTTTGAGCCCTAACTCCTTATATGGTGACCTCATTGGGGACATGTAAAAAAAAACAAAGAAAGAGAAGACCCCTTTGATACCACTGATCTCAATTTATGAAGGAACAAAATGAAAAAAATATATGAACATAAAAACAAAGATACAATTAAAAAATAACTTTGATTCATTAATGAAAAGGTACTAAAAATTGTTACATGAATAATGGAAATAAACTAGCTCAAGTGATGGTAGCTTATCTTTGAGAAGAGATGTGGCAGCTACATGCCTTATGAATTGTGTTACAAGGAGGCTTGATGGATATTTTATCATGAGGAAATAATGGGAAACCTTAAACATCCAAAAACCTAACCCTAGGAGATGAAGCGCCAAAATATTGTGGGCCCCATTGTGGTTAGTTGGAAAGTTAACTTCTTGGGGTTGTAACCTTCGCATATGATTTTAGTCTGACTATCATAATACCTCATATAGAATATTTACAAGAGGAGGCCGAGAACACATTGGTAAAGTGGTCTAGAACTTTTTTGGTCTCTCTATTTTTCTGGCACTTTTTTTAGGCCCTCAAAATGGCTTCAGATGTTTAAGACCCAAAAAACAGCCAAAAATAGTAAGTTTTGCCACAATTAAGGGAAAATGGAAATAAATAATGGTTGGGGTCCAAGTGGAATAGGCAGGTGGCTACCAGTATCCACCTGGATTAGTTGTAAGTGAAAATATGTTGTAGGAAAGGGTGTTTCTTATATGTAGGTGACCAGAGAATAAAAAACCAATAGGGATAGAATGGAAGAATACCCAGTGTTATAGTAGTTTAGTGGTTTTTTTCCATATTAAATACTGATATTACCTCCCATAAGACATATTAGTTTTTCCATATTGTTTCTTCTTGGATTAGTGCCATTCTCAAAATCCCCATATCATATGAGTATTCCAAAGCTAGTGGAGATAAACCTCCTACTAAAAGAAATGTTATACAGGGGGTATATCAAGCTCAACGTGTCGTCATGGTGATCTCTAACATTATTTGTGAAGAATAAATACGCCACACTATGGTTTTCCATCAATTATAGACAACTAAATAAAGCCACAATAAAGAATAAATATCTACTTCCCAAGATTGATGACTTTTTTTATTAGCTAAGTGGAGTTGCTAAATTATCAAAAAGAGATCTAAGGCTAGTCTATAGTTAGATTCATATTAAGGATGAAGACATCCACAAGAAAACGTTCAGGACCAAATATGGACATTATGATTTTGTGGTGGCTCCATTCGATTGACAAAATATTGAAGTCTGAAATTGTTTTTTTTTTTTTTTTTACTATCCCTTTTCCCTCTATTTATCCTTTGTGACCATTTTGAAGCAATGTCAGCCTAATCAAGGTCATCTTAGATTTAATCAAGCATATAAAAGGTATTAATCATCCATGTCTTAGAATCTATTGTTTCTTTTTGAATTATAATGAAAACATCTCTACAAATACATAATTTTGATCATTCTGCAACTAATATTGGATTCTGCAGCAATCTCCATGGTTAGACATGTTTCAATGCACCAATGAGGAAATGAAGGGTACCTTTATATGTCAAATGTTTCCCACATTGATATTAACCTATCAACATGATCTAGAAAGCTATAGAGATCGAAATATTTAATATTCAAACCTAAATTCAAACTCAGGCTATGATGATACAACAATCAAGTGAAGATCGATAGACGATCATGGCAAGATCAAGCGAGTGTGGAGAATACTTATTCGAGTAACAAGCAATGTTTGATAAGTATCCCTCATGATTTTCTCTCTCAATAGAAAATCATGTAGAGATAAAGTTATAATTTAAGTATAGTTCTAAGATGGCAGACCAGTTTAATTGCTTATCAGCACAAACCCTTAGAATCATTTGATAAAGAATTGTATAAAGGTCGTGAGGAAAAAACAAAAAGACACTTAGGTTAATGATTTTTTATTTTAGTATTTTCTTCATTTTTCAAGAAACCTTTTCAAATTAATATAATACTCTATTATTCAAATGTCTGGTTGAGTAATCTTTGATCAGTGATAGACTTACACACACAGGAGGGCCCCCTGGAGAGTTTTAAGGATAATTATTTTTTGTTATTTTTTGTTTATATTGATAAATAGGTTGCATTCAGTTCACAATTGCATATAAGTTATAATAGTTACATTTATTTTTTGTTCTAATCACTTTTTTTTTTGTTTCTAGAATTCTCTTAAAATAAAATGAAAAAAAAAATTCTAGCATGCATTTCGTTCAAGTAATATAGTTTTATAACTCAGTTAATTTCGTGGATGATGAAGAGATAGTTTTTCAGAGCTATTAGCGCACATTATTAATAATTTGAAGTTACAATTTTTTTTTTTTATTTACTTTCCTTCTTCAATGAGTTAGCATTAGCATTCCTCTTCTGCAAATAGAGTTAAGCTTCCTTTCCTACAATTAGAGTTAAAATTTCCTTTTCCTCAAGTAGTATTAAGATTTATTTTCTGCAATCTAGCATTAATCTTTCCCTTATGCAATTAGATATAGAATTTCAATTCTTCAATTAGAGATATACTTTCAATTCTACAATTAGAGATAGAATTTCAATTTTGAAATTAGAATAAATTGAAATTTCAAGTTCTACATTAATTTTCAATTTAGTCTGGAATTTCGTTTTGGATGTAGATTTAATGGAAAGAACATGTGTGTGGAAAATATCTAATTTCATTTAATATTTATTCATAATTAAATCAATTTCATTTCGAGATATAATTTCTAGCATATATGGTTCACATAAAGTTCATAAGTACGTGAACCTTGGTTGAATATTAATGAAGTAATCTAAGGAAAATTAAATGACCCAAAATTTTAGCGTCGTTGCCGAGGAGGTGCATATAGGATTCCATTCTTGGTTTTCATATCATTTTAGGTGCATTCAATTTTGTACATGCATAATGAAAGCATAGTAAAAATCATTTATGCATAGAGAATGAGAGTCTAGGGGTATATTTATAAGTAGAGGTAGAAGTTCAATTCCAACATCACCAATCACCCCCACTAGACCTCGTACTACCACACCATCCACTAACACTCACATCCCATCATTTGTAGGTAGACATAGAATTCCCAAGGTGCACAGGTTTGAAATCCAACCAAGAGATTCACCAACTTCTTCTACTAAAGTTGTAGTTGAAGAACCTACATCCCCAAAAAAAGGAGTAATATTTCTCTTTTCAATAAGCGAGAAAATTCTAGGACAAGAATTAGAGGTTCCTACTGAAGAGGAAGAAGAAAATTATTTTAATATAACATTAGTAGAGGAACCAAAGTAAGAGCTACATAATCCTATTATAGAACCTTATATTAGCTCTAAGGAATCTTCAATGGCAGGAAAGGAGAAGGAGAAGTACATAATGTAAATGGTGAACTTATGATGGGAGGTGGATGAGGCAAAGAAGTAAATAGAAGAGGAGGATAATGAGGTGGTATAGGTGGTAGAGGAGGACCATATCCTTATGGATTTCCCATTTTAGATGAATGTACCACAACCACAATGAAACAAATTTCACCTTCTTTTCTCCCTAATTTCCATTATTTGAGAAATGAAGATCCAGAAACATTTATTTTTGAGTCTGATGTTTTATGTAGATCTTATGACTACTTGCCTAATCCTCAAAAATTGAAATTATTTCCAGCTACTCTTAAAGATGGATCACTTAAATGGTTCATGGGACCAGGAACACATACTATCAGAACATGGGAAGAAATGAAAAATGTGTTCTTATAAAAATACAAAGATTATTTCATGCCCCATAACCTTTAGGATGAAGTCTTTAAGATGATGCAAAAAGAGGATGAAAGCCTTGAAGACCTAGTTGAAAGATTTTCCTATAATGTTTAAAGGGCTATGATGCATGACTTAGTTGAGGAAACATTAAAATCTCTTTTGTTAAAATCCATCAAAGATGAATGGATTGACCTTCTCAATTTAATGGGAAAAGGAGATGTTTCTCAACTTTCATTTGGAGAAATATGTGATTTTTGTAAACATATCTCAAGAGGAAAAGCTAGAAATGGTAAAAGTCCAAGAGATAATGTCCTGTGAAAGATTAGTAAATCTGAAACTAGAACAATTAGTAGAGTTTAAATAGGTATTTTTCTTGATTATTTCAAAACAATTCTTCAAAATCTTACTGACCAACTAGATACTCTCAAAATACAGAACAAGCAAAAAGCTGAGAATGTTGCAATATCTATTCTACGTCCCAATTGTAGGAAGATACGTGCCTTGAGGGAATTTCCTCTTGATAATATAGAATTTTTTGTCATGTGTGTTGAAAGTCATGATACAAGGGAATGTGCTTTAATACCTGGTCTTAAAGTTGTTATTCAAGATGAGGCTGGAACAAGCCAAGTTGGATCACTTTATTTTATTGCTAAAATTCCATAGAAAAATTAACAACCAAATATGACTTAAGGTTTCAATACTCAATCATATGCACAACCACATAATAACTAGACTACAACTATACCTTGCAAATGTCAACCCCCACAATGTCAAAATCCATCCTGGGCACAAGGTTGGAAAAATAGTTATGCAAAAAATCCTCAATATCCTCAATTACAACAACCCTATTCTTTTCCACGACAATATTATCCTCCTCAACCAAACCAACTTTCTTAATTCCAAAATACAAATCAACAACTTTCATTACGATTCCCTCAAAAATCCATTCAACTACCTACTCAACCGCTCCTGAATCCAAATAATAAGAATCAACAAGTTCTTTATAATGGTAAAGAAAAACCGATTCAAGCTTGTATTATAACCCCATTAGGTATAAATGATGTTCAACTTAGATCTATTATTGTTTTGCAAAAGAATATACTAACAATCGCAATCCAAAAATCTAAAGAGGACATAGTTAATGAAAAAGATGCAATTCTTGATCAAGAAAATTCTCCTCTAAAGGAGTATGTTCTTGCGCAATCAAAAGATGAGAAAATAAAACAAGGTCCTACAATTACTTTAGTAGTAGAACAACCTTCTATTTCCTTACAGGACCCACCTTTTCTTGAAAGGCTCAAAATTGATAAAGTAATAGAAAGGCATATTGTTTTACCATATTACGATATGTTAGATGAACTTAAAATTATTTGCATCAAAATTCCTTTAATTCAATATATAAAGGAAATACCAATATTTGCAAAAACTATTAATAAGTTGTGTATTAGAAAACCAAGAAGAAGAAAAAAAGATGTCAAAAAAATCCAATTGGTAGGAAAATTTGTTGATATTATGATGGGGAAATCAATCATTCAAAAATATTTAGATCTAGGTAGCCCTATCATAAAAATTCATATCAATGGTATTTAGATTCCAAACACTTTGATTGATCTAGGAGCATCCATCAATATTATAAGTAAATAGATAATGGAGCAATTAATGTTTTCTAATCTTCAATATACTCCTACATTTCTATGATTAACAGATAGATTTATTATCAAACCAGATGGTGTATTAAAATATGTGTTTGTTTCTCTATATTCTTGGGAATATCCAATGGATTTCATGATTTTAACTCCGAATAATAATTTAGGAGGTCATTCTTTGATCCTTGGTAGACCTTGGATACCTACAAAATATGCATTTAAAATTTGTTTATCTGGTGATTTGTATATTTTTTATGGGAATTGCACTAATAAATTCACATTATATCTACCTGCAAAAACAATAACCAAATTAGAAAGTGAAATTCAGATAGATGATTATTATGAAGACTTTGATGATATGCAACTAGTTTATACTCTTTCACAATTAGATGAGGAAGATCAATTGATAAATTTAATGAATAATAATGATCCTTACTCATACTTTGAGCAAGATCAAAGTTTTCAAGAACAATGCAATATTCAATATTTATCATCTCACCAGATGGCTTTACATTCTATGGAAAAGTTTGGAAATTCTCAGGTAGAATTCTTTCCAGACAAAACATTAACTATTAATAAGAACTTAGAAGAATTTCAAAAGAGGAAATTGATAAAGATGCTACAGAAAAACTCTTCTTCTTATCTGTGGGAGTGTATTGATATGAAAGGAATTGATCCTAAAACTTGTATACATCATATTTATATTTAGGAAAATGTCAAATGAGTTAGGCAACCTCAAAGAAGAATGAAACCTAATCTAAGTGAAATTGTTAAGGAGGAATTACAAAAGTTACTCGATGTCAATTTCAACTATCCAATATCACATAGTCAATAGGTGTTACATTTGGTCATTGTTCCAAAGAATAATGAGAAATGGAGAGTGTGTATTGACTATAGAGAATTGAACAAAGCTACTTTTAAATATAATTTTCCACTACCTTTTATAGACCAAGTATTATATACCTTGGCAGGGAAGAAATATTTTTCATTCCTAGATGGTTTTAGTGGGTATAACCAAATCTAGCTAGCACCAAAAGATTGAGATAAAACTACTTTTACATGACCATGGGGAACATATTCTTATAGGGTACTTCCCTTTGGATTATGCAATGCACCTACCACATTTCAGAGAGCAATTTTAGGTATCTTTTCCGATCTAATTCATGATTGTATGGAAATTACATGGATGATTTTATTGTATATGGAGATAATTTTGAGGAAGTTATTGAAAATTTGGAAAAGGTTCTTATTTTATGTAAAGAGGCAAACATTTCATTGATCTATGAGAAATGTTTTATGATGTTCAATTTGGGGATTGTTTTAAGCCACCATATTTCGGGTGATGGAATTAAAGTGGATACATCTAAAGTAGAAATAATTTCCAAAATTTCAATTCATATTTGTTAAAGAGAGGTAAGAAGTTTTCTTTGATTTAGTATTTATTATAGAATATTCATAGAAATTTCACAAAAATAGCCTCTCCACTTTTCAAACTCCTTACAAAAGATTGTGAATTTGTCTGGAATTTTGACTGTCAAAAATTATTTGAGACATTGAAACAAAAGATTACTGAATCACCAATTTTATGAATACCTAATTGGTCTCTTCCTTTACACATTTCTATTGATGCTTTAGATACAACTCTAGGAGTTGTCTTGGGACAAAAAGATTTAACTCCTTATGTTGTTTATTACAGAAGAAAAAATTTGACTCCAACAAACTTAAATTACAGAGTAACAGAAAAGGGGATTTTAGTTGTTGTGCATACCATTAATAAGTTTTGTAATTATATCAATAGGTTATGAAAATTTCATCATAAAAATCATTCTTCTATTAGATATTTAATGAACAAACCAATTACTAATGGTAGAATTAAAATATGGTCGTTATTATTACAATAATTCAACATTACTATTGAATTCCTTTTCCTATAAAAATTTCAAGTCAACAATTGAAGGCCACCTCATCAAATCAGACTTGGGGATTAGACTAAATATGGGTGAAGAGGTTTTTCAGATCAATTTATTTTGTATCTTGATTGTTACTGTAATTAATACTTTCCCAAACATTGTGGATCTTATATTTATTTATTTTTTCCTACATAATGAATGAAAAAGGAGGAGAGGTTGGATTTTGTAAACAAAAATAGTATTTTTTTGGTGTGTGTTATAAATTTGTTAATTTGTAAGTTCCAAAAGGACTAGGAGATTATGTTCATGATACTGAGATTCTTGTGACGGTATTCTCAGTTAGTTCTTTTACTGTGATAGTTTCCTTTTCTATGTGATATAATTTACCTTTCGTCTTCTGATGTTTGAATGAGCTTATGTGACATAATTCATTAGTAAATTCTCTAGCTCATATAGTTTAAACATATGTACTATTTCTCCTAAAGCTTGCAGGATTCATGTTTCACACCCTGCTATAGTGGATTGTTTTCTTTCTCTACTACCATTCATAAATTGTTTGACATGTCTACAATCTGCAATCTACCCTTCCTTTGTTCCTCTTGATTCATATAGTCAAGATCTTGGTACCTACATATGAAACCTAATTGGTTGACTCCATTTCCCAATGGATTACTTATTTCATCATGACCCTACTAAATATCCAAAAAACCTATAGAAGAGCTAGCCATTGTTTGAAGGCACAACCAATTTATAGGATTAGTGATTAGGTTGTCATAGATATCCCCCTCTAGATCGAAGGAGTCATCCTTCAATCTACAATCTTCGTTTGAAAATGTTACCATAGGACTTCCTCTTTCATATCCAAGAGGATATTTCTGAGCGATAACATGAAGTATCAACTTGAACAACATATCACAAAGTTTCACCTTTGTTTCCGTTGATAACCTAACATATTATATACATAAACCTTGAATAAGAAAGTAAGTTTACATTGTGAAACACTAATTGCAATGTGTAAAAGGAGAATTTCATGGGGGGTTGGGGGGGGGGGAGACTGGGGGGGGGGGAGACTAAAGTGAGCCTCTAGAAGGAAGTAATAGTACTAACCTAAGAGAGAAACACAAGTAAAGATAGATTCTTGTTGGGCAATGGATCCCCCACATAACAGTTTTGGGGCTTAAAGCCCACAATTTTGGGTAAAAGTATGGTAAAGGTTCCGCGAAGTGCACAGAGTGTGAATTGTAATGAGTCAATTCAAAGGGTTGTCCGCTTGGGAAAAATGTAAGATAATAGAAAGTGACTCGACCTGCCCATTGTCCACAGACCATGGGAATGTATAAATAGAGCAGGGCTTTATGTTTAGAAGGTAGTATTTTGTTAATTCTTGATCAGATCTGAAGTGTAGTGGGTTGTTCGCTCTGAGTCTGTAAGTCCATGTTGTGGTTGGTAGTAAAAAGTGTAGACTCTGCAGCTGTGTGCGCAGAGGCCTATTAGAGTTTGTAGCTGTGTTCACAGACCCCTGCAGTTGAGTGCACAGGGTGGAATAGGGTTGTACTAGGTAGAAGATTAATAAAGATAAGTGTTTTGAATTATTGTGCATTTGGTCACAGATCCATATGTTTATGCTTATGTTCTGAGTTTATGCATATTTGTAAGATTTATGGTTGTGTGCACTGGTTATAACTATTGAATGCTTGATTAAATACCTTAAGAATTAGATGTGCTCTATAATAAACAAATTAATAATGAGAACATAAGAAATACTTCGTTGTTAAGCTATGTAAAGGCCAGACAGCTATGCAGAGTAGTGCAAGTGCCCAGATCGGTTCACAACCCTTCTAATCCTCATTAGGACATCCGTAAGGTGCGGAAACTTGGTTCCAGCACCCTGCCATGCTACCTCAAGTGAGACTTTAGTCTGCGCTCCACAGATTGTTGCTGAAAGGGCCGATAGTGTGCGATTTATGTGGCTAAAACACTTCCAAACATGGGTCAGGCCCCATCAAGCCAATAGATGGTTCCATTGCTGGGACCGGGATTTGCCTAAGGGATGTCTTATGTCGGAATAGTAGAATCCTATGAAGAAAAAGATTGAAGATTGATTCGACCAGAAGCTTCACAAGTTCATGGTACAGGAAAATAGAACTCCGTAGATATTTGAGAAGAGGTGGCTGGATTGCTACATGTACACAGAAATCCACGAGATCTTCTTCATGTCCTTCTTGACAAAATTACATGAGAGGATCACGAGGCTAGCTGATAGTTAGGGAAGGTTAAGACTTGAACAACCCATCATGTGGAATCCAGAGTTGGTGTGCAGGCTAGAGGCATCTGAAGATAAAATTCCATGAAAAATAGATCATTGGCTGGATTGGATAATACGAGGGTTTATTGTTGAGTTTGCGATAGACAGAACCGTTACCTACAGTGAAGCGGAGTGGTGTTTTCTCAAGGGACCATGAGGTAAGTACATTAAATCCCTGAATACATGGATTAATATGTTGTTATGTGACAAATGGGTGATACGAATCCATTAATGAGTGGAATGACACAAAGAGGGAGGGCATACAAGGGTATCGAAGGGTTAGGAAATAGTTTGTTAATTTCGTCACCGCAAGAGGACGTGGAAGAGTTCACTTGGGCTTCTTGAGGAAGTGCGTTCAGTTTGATAAGGCAATACATTCCAAAACTATCATCTCCACTAACACCACCACTCGCATCACCTCCTTCACCCCCATCTTTGCCCACACCACCTCCACCAACCAAGAAGTTTAACATGGTGACTGCGATTAAGTTGTCTGTATTCAGAGGAATAGGAAGCGAAGATCCAGATTAGTTTTGGTTCATAGTAAGAGTAGTATGGGAAGTGCATGGAGTTACGAATGATAACATTAAGAAGGCCGCCCTAGTAAGTGCACTGCAGGATCGCACACTAACTTGGTATATCAAGCACTCGAATGATCATTGATGAGCCCCAAAAATGGGTAACTTATTGGGCTCATTATTGCCTATTATTCTCGATTAATCCACCATTATTCATACTTTATGCATGCTTTTGAGTATACGTATGTTAATTGATGAATGAGAATAGTCAATTGACCATGAAGTCTAATACGTGGTTACTGTAGATTTTTGGACAACTTTTGGACCAAGGTCAAGCATTTATGACCCAGTTGATAGCCAAACACGAGGAAAAAGGCTGAGGATTTGTAGGAAGGGTGTCTCCTACACTAAACGGCCCCTTCCTCAAATTCTCTAGCATCAACTCGGAGTTTAGCAGGCCACCAAAGATGACTCCCAAGGGCAGCTGAGTAGCTTTTTGTAAAGTGACTGATTACTTGCAGTTTGAGCAGCAAAGCCCCTTGAGCTAAGGAGGGTTGTTGGAGGTCCTCGTAGTAAATAAGAAGGAAGGCTTCCAGCCTTCGTAGTTTACTTTTGGAATTTTGTATTTGGCACTTTAGTGCTGCTCTGCTTTTCAACTCATTTTGGAGCTTTTGTTGTAAACATTTTTGTGACATGGTTATTTTCTGAGTAATGGAGATCAGTTTCATTTTTTATTAGCTATGAGCTTCTTCTTATGAGCTTATAGCTCTTGGGGTTTGCCCCAACCCAAGTGCTAGGACCTCATCTATGTACTATTATATGTTTTTTCTATATTCATAGAATAATTTCTGCTAGTAGATTAAAATCTTGCTTGGTTACTTAGGTCATTTTTGATGATTGAAATAGCTTTTCATGTTTCAAGTTGATTTTATAGGTTGGTAACAGAAACTATCTTTGAATAAGGCCATCAAGCAACCCTTGATCTCACCTCTCCCTCCTTGGGACCATGAGTTGAGACCAAGGTGTCCTTGCTACCACAAAAACATTGTTCTTGTTTCTTCATGCAATTGCTAGTGTTAGATTCTTAGTTGCAAAAGTTGGTACTAGTTTTGATTACATGCTTGGATCTATTCTTGCTTAGTTATCATAGTTAGCTTACATGATTTTCTACCAATAAATTTCTAGTCATCATGGTTGCTGGTTCTAGGTCAAAATAGGTCAAAATAGCTAGATCTTTGGTTTGCATAGTCTTTGTTTGGTCAGTTTTGGAGAATAGTGTGCGGAACACCTCCAATACCTTCCTACCTACCCTTCCTCCATTAGATAACCTGCTCCAAGCCCCTAACTCAGATTCCTCCCCATCGTTTGCCACTCTTTTCTAACTTGACCTAATTTCCACATCTTTGTTCAACTGTGCTTCTTCCATCCTCGAAGAAAAGCCAACCACCTTAATCACTCCTCAGCCTCATTCACTAGGTCTTATACCTCCTCACACCCTCATCCAGCCTCCATCTCCAGTTCTCAACCTTTCTTCCACCATCAACCCTCCAAAATCCCCTTTCGGAACATCCTGTAGAACCCTTGCAGACTTCTTGTAGAAGCTCACGAGAGCAGTTTCTTGAGACCCAAACACTGTGAAACTTTCTGGAAGGGTGCTAGGGACCCCTTAGGCTATTTTCTCACCTTCCCAACCTCCTACAAGCACCTACTCCATTTCCTTTTGCCAATCAACCTCTGCACAGTCAAAAACAGTTAAAGCACATGCATAATAATTCTAACAACTTACTCCAAAATACAAAAAGATGTTCCTTTTCAGATTTCACTTTAGAAGTAGCTTAGAAACATGTAGTTAACCTTCCCAAGAGTCAATGGCATCCCTTTCTGTAGCTTTCATCCTTTTCCCTTGCACTAGTAGGGTTAGTCGGTAAAACTAGGGTTTGCCAGGGTTTGCATTTCCTTTCATCTTTCAGCTTCTTTCTGCAAGTAGACTAGCCTCTTTTGAGTTAGCTTTCATCCATCACAGTTAAAAGCTTCTTCTAAGAGCTCATAGAAGTTGGCTTAAGCTCCTAGCGGACTTGTGCCAGCTGATCAAGTGACAGACGCAGCAAGAGCTAGCACTTGTGCATATAGCACTATCGCTTCCAAGTTTGTTACGAACTACCGAGTTGATAAAAATAAAGAAGGGAGCCTTAGCAGTTGCAGCATTATTGCTGCAATATTGGAGCCCACCATATTTTTGGTGTCGTTTCCAGGGCAGCATTAGAGCATTTGTGATTGCTGCTTTTCTTCTATTTTCTACTACAACCTTCTGCTAAGTAGTTTATTTTAGCAAGAGTAGAGTATTTGTTTCATTTTCATTCTGCAATTTAATTTATGCAAAAGTAGATTATACATTTCCTACTTTCATTTCATTTCAGCAAGCGTAGATTAGCATTTACTGCTTTCATAGATTAGCATTTCAATTTTGCAATTTCAATTTCGCAAGCATAGATTAGCGTTTCAATTCCGCAATTTCAGTTCTGCAAGCGTAGCCTAGCACTTCATTCTTACAATTTCATTCCAGCAACATAGATTAATCCTTTCCTGCTTTCATTTCAATTCTAAATTTTCATTTCAGCAAGATAGATTTTATTCAGTTGCAGTTCAATCTATTTCAGTTTTTGCAGGTACAAGCAGAAAAAAGAAACAAAAATTAGCCAAAAATATTCTCTTTCATGCCTCGTAGGAATAGAGACAAAAAAAGAAAATTCTTACCCAACACCCCCACTACATCACTGAGCCACCCTTCCCTCTTCTTCAGAGGCATTTATCCAGAAGAACCTTTAGGTGAACCTCGAGAGATATACAAAGATCCTATAACAGAAGAAGAGCAAGAAAACATTCCTCTTGAGACCATGGCTAAACACAGAAATGGTATAGGAGACGAGGAGAGAATAGAAGGTGCCTTCCCCATCCGAGAGACCAATGTGGACATGAAAATGAAAAACATAAGTCCCTCAGCCTTACTTCACTTCCATGGATTGACCACTGAAGAACCTGATACCTTCTTGTTTGAGTTCGTTGTCCTTTGTCGAACTTATGACTATGCAGAAGATGAGCACAAGTTGAAACTCTTTCCCTCTACCCTCAAAGATGCAGCCCTATGCTAGTTCATGGGAAGTGATGAATCTTTAGAAGACTACGAAGAAAGGTTCCAACTTAGTTATAAAAGGGCCAGGTTCACACTTGGCCTTCAATCTCTAAAGCTAGTTATGCTCCAAGGAGTCCCTGAAGACCTTCTAGATACCCTCCATTTGCTAACTGGTGGAGACATCTCCCAACTACCTTATGAGGACATAAAGGATGTGTTTAGAAACCACTCTAGGGCAACCTAGAAAAGAGGTAGGGGGAATCCACTTTCAACCAGTGCCACCTTCTCCAAACATGAGTTCACAAATCAAATGGAAGACCTTAAAAGTGAGGCGAGATAGACCATTTCCATGCAACTGGATACTTTCCAAATCTAACAAAAGAAAGAGGAAGCTGAGAGGACTTTGGCCATCTTTTGTCCCAGATGTATAAGGAAGAATCCTAAGAACGAGTGTCCATTGCACTCAGTAGAGGTATGTTTAGTTTGTGAGGAAGACCATCCTACAAACCAATGCCCAACCTTACCAAGACTTAAAGCCATGTAATAAGGGGCTGAGGGAGCCACTGAACCACTCTACTTCCTCAACCAAAGGAGGCGGCATGGATCCAGACCTTACCAGCAAGGGATGCAAGGGACATCCCAAACTTATTACCACCCCAGCCAATCCACTCGTATAACTTCTTGGGCCCCCCCTGCTCATCCTTCCTGGTCCACACCTCCTCCTTGGTCTTATCCATATCAATACCATACTCAACCTGTTGCTCATTCGTTTCACTCTCATGTTCAACCACAACCTCAGTGGAATGCACCTCAACTGGGGTGGACGTCCTAATACAACTCTCCTCCTACTATTTTGCCTCCACCACGTGCTCAACCACAACCATTACCTCCTGTTCCTCCAAGACAACCCCACATTCCTGCTCAACCAAACGTAAACCCCAATAATAGACAGGCCCAACAGGTATATACTGGAGAGACAACATGCCCTACCTACGCTGTCGAGATTCAGGAGATCAACCTACGATCTGGGAAGGTCCCTCGAAATCAGCAACCTCCTCCTCCGGAGGATGAGGAAGAGAAACAGGAAAGTAAACCCAAAGCCATTCCACCCTTTCTTGAGAGACTAATGGTAACCACACAACCTAACCCAGAGGAGACTGAATTTCTAGGAGAACTTAAATAGTTGTGTCTGAAAATACCACTTCTCCAGGGCATAAAAGATGTACCAATATACAACAAATTGATCAAGGAGAAGTGTTTTAGGCACCTAGGCAGGTGCAAGAGAGATGCCCCAACTATCAATGTGATTGGACAACTGTCCGATCTGATGTTGGGACAAGTAATCTGTCCAAAATATTTGGACCCTAGGAATCCTGTGGTTGATGTCCACATCAATGGCACCATAATCCCCCACACCTTGATTGGTCTTGGGGCTACCATTAATGCGATGACTAGGGACACTATGCTCAAACTTAACCTTCAGAGTTCCCTAAGAAAGACGTCGACAGTACTGTAGTTAGCAGAATGCTCTACCGTGACTCTTGAAGGGATTGTGGAGGATGTCATGGTCTCTATTGATTCTTGGGAATACCTTGCGAACTTCTTAGTCCTTCAACCAAAGGAAAAACTGACTAGATATCCCCTTATTTTGGGAAGGCCTTGGTTAGCTACTGCGGATTCTTACATCAGTTGTCGAGCTGGGAGCATGACCACCAAGAATGGGCCTATGTCCAAGAGCTAGTCCTATATCCTCCTACCCAACCTCTGCTAGAACATGACTTACCTCTCTGGTTGGAGGAGGGAGATGAGGATGAAGTCTATTTTGCACCAGCGTGCACAGTGGAAGCCTCCCTGGGAGGCCCTCAAACTGAGATGACCTGATTGAGAATTTGATTCAAAATCTGCCACCCAGTGTGCTGCCATTGGAGGAGTTGGTGAAAGGTACCCAAGCCAAGACTGTAGTATACCTCTATGTGGCTGACCTGACCTCTCCCAGAGTTAAGAATGTGGAATTTGGCCTTGAAAGAACCTTGAAGATCAGCTCATCCCTATCTACTTCTCAGGAAAAGGAGTTGTGTAGCCTCCTGAATCGCCATTTGGATGCTTTCACTTGGAGCTATAAGGAGATGAAAGGAGTCCACCCTTCGGTCTGTACCCATCACATTTACATTAAAGAGGATTGTAAACCAGTCAGGTAGCCTTAGAGGAGAATGAATCCAGCCCTTAAGGACATTGTTAAAGAGGAATTACAAAAGTTGATGGATGCAGGATTCATCTTCCCCATCTTTGACAATGAATGGGTTTCTCCTCTGGTGCTTGTACCCAAGAAAAATGGGAAGTGGAGAATCTATGTAGATTATCGAGAACTCAAAAAAGCCACCAAGAAGGACCATTTCCCTTTGCCTTTCATAGATCAAGTGTTAGATTGGCTGGCAGGGAAGAAGTTCTTTTCTTTCCTAAATGGGTTCAGTGGGTATAATCAGATCCAAATCAGCTCGAAAGACCAAGATAAGACCAGTTTCACTTGTCAATGGGGTACCTTTGCCTACCAAGTCCTTCCCTATGGGCTATGTATTGCCCCTGCCACTTTCTAGAGAGCAGTACTAAGCATATTCGCTGAGCTGGTTCATGATTCAGTGGAAATCTATATGGATGACTTTACTCCTTACGGGTCCAACTTCCAAGAAGCATTGACTAACCTCAGAAAAGTTTTAACCAAGTGTATTGAAATGAACCTGTCCCTCAGTCCTGAAAAATGTGAATTCCTGATGACTGAAGGGACCATGCTAGGTCATACCATTTCTCAACAAGGATTACAGGTGGATCCTAACAAAATTGTTATCATCCAAAAATTTCCACCTCCTCAAAAGGTAAGAGATGTTCAGAGTTTTCTAGGATTAGCAGGCTATTATAGAAGATTCATTAAATATTTTAGTAAGCTAGCCTCGCCATTGTCCGGTCTTTTGGGGAAAGATGTTGACTTTATATGGGCTAACAACTGTCAAGAGGCTGTAGATGAGTTGAAAGATAAGTTGGTAACCACCCCAATCTTAAGGGGTCCAAACTGGGCCCTACCTTTCCACATCCACACTGATGCCTCGACAAGGGGTAGCCTTAGGAAAAGTTGAAGAGAAGCTACCATATGCCATATACTTTGTTAGAAAAAACCTGTCCAACGTAGAATTAAACTATACTGTGACCGAAAAATAGCTCCAAGTTGTAGTCCATTCCCTAAACAAGTTCAGACACTGCATCACTGGTTATCAAACATTTGTACACACTGATCATGTTGCGATTAGGTCTCTGATGAATAAACCTGATGTAAATGCTTGTATCATTATATGGTTATTGTTATTGTAGCAATTTGATTTTACCATTGTTGACAAGCGAGGCAAGGAAAATGTTGTTGCTGATTTTCTGTCTAGATTAGATTTTCCTGCAGGTGAAGAAGGGTTGGTAGATGATCAAATGCCAGATGAACGCCTATTTGCTATTTCAATACTCCCTCCATGGATTGCTAATATATCAAATTACCTGGTTTCAGCACAGTTCCCTCCACACCTATCCTCAAAAGAGAAGAGCAAAATTGTGAGGAAAAGTGCCCCATTCACTTGGACTGGGGGCAACCTGTTTAAACCTGGCCTAGATCAGATCTTAAGGCATTGTGTCAGGGATGAGGAAGTTTTTGACATCCTCCTAACCTGTCACAATGGACCGTGTGGAGGTCACTTTTCAGCAAAAAGGACCGCCTTGAAAATTCTACAGGCAGGCTACTATTGGTCCACTCTTCATGAAGATGTCAGAAGATACATCAGCCAATGTGACTAGTGTCAAAGGATGAGGAAACTGACTCCGAGGGGTGAAATTCCCCTCCAACCTCAAGTGACTTTTGAGCCATTTGAGAAGTGGGGCATGGACTTTGTGGCTCCTATCAATCCTCCTTCAAAGTGAAAGTCTTACATCATTGTGTACATGGACTACCTGACAAAGTGGGCAGAGAAAAAGGCAATCAAGGTTGTGACAAAAGAAAAAGTGGCTAAATTTTTGAGGGAAAATATCTTCTACAAGTTTGGCTACCCAAGAGAACTAGTCACAAATCAAGGAAGTCAATTCACCTCTAACCTAATTGAAGACTTGCTTGATCATCACAAGATCAAGCACAGAACCTCCACCCCTTATCATCCACAAGATAATGGCTAGGTGGAGGTCACTAAAAAGGCTTTGGAAGAGATTTTGACTAAAGTGGTGAGGAGCAACATAAAATATTGGGCAGATTGCTTGGTTGAGGCCACCTGGGCCTACAACACCACTTGGAAAACTACAACAAGTTTTACACCTTATGAGCTGGTCTATGGGAAGAAGGCTTTGTTGTCTATTGAATTTGAGTACAACACATTGAGGTTGGCAGCTCAGCTGGACCTAGACCTCAGCCATGCACAACAGGAAAGATTACTACAACTGAATGGATTGGATGAATAGAGAATGTAGGCCCTCCTCCACTTAAAGTGGTCCAACTCCAGAGAAAGATATGGCATTATGAGCACCTTAACAAAAATAAATTTCAGGCTGGAGATTGGGCACTGTTATATGACTCGAGGTACAAGAATTTAAAGGGGAAGTTGAGGACAAGGTGGTTGGGACCATATACAGTGGAAAAATGCAATGACAATGGTTCAGTCCTTATCAGGACCATTGATGAAGATGCCATCCCTATGCTCGTCAACACGCATCGATTGAAAATCTATAGAAAGCCCATTTTTAAGCAAGATTTCATTGAAACGCTGGACAAATCAGTGTTGGTAGTGGAGCAGGTCCCTGTCTCTACTCCACCCACACCTTCATCATTACAAAAAAAAAAATAGAAAAAGAATAAAAAGATCCTTGGGTGAAAACCTCTTAGAGGTGCCCGGGGCAGACCGTGAGGGTGAAAACCTCCTGGAGGCACCCCAGCTATCTCTCTCTCTCTCAAAAAAAAGAAAAAAAGAGGAAAAAGAAAAGAAAAAGAAAAAACAAGAAATAGACCTAATTCTATTGAATAATTGCAGGTTGCAGGGAAGACATTATAGGTTAGGAGGGTCACACAAAACAAGGATAGAGGTCAGCATCAGGCTACAATCACCCCTCACAAACACTTCCTCCATGACCACTCCCCTTTCCTAATATTTCATCACATTCAGGTTAAGATTTCGCCTTCTACAGGAAGTTTTGTATCTTCTACAAGAAGTTTTATGTCTTCTATAGGAAGATCCTGTAGAACCTTCAGACAGGCTAGAATTGATCTGGGAAGAGAATTCAAAGGTTGGAAACTGACTGTTAGGCCTGCAAACACCCCTTGTTTCCATCCATCACCATATGTCACCCTGTTTCATCTCTTTACACCTCCGTTGCACCCATCCTGTTATCTGTTCCTACACAGTCACACAAAAAAACCCTGTTTTCCTCATACTACCAGCAAGAAATTTTAAGTGACAAATCAAGCAGTAGTGTTTTGCTCACCATACCTATCAATCTCCATCTGGACTCCTCATCAGCTGAATCCTTTGTCAGCAGTATATCCCTGGACATTTTAGCTTGCATCCGAGGAGGAGAAGCAACTGTAGGAAATCCTACAGGAATCTTGTAGCAGCTGATCCCTTTGGAAGACATACTCTGGAGACAGGGACAGCCAAAAACAACAAAGGAAACATGAAAAGGGATCATACTGGACATGAAAATATCCTCAGCAGCTGAAGCCAAGCAAAATATGTGCATGCAGTGACAGAGACCGAGGGAATGGGTTCCAAACCCATGCATGCAACATCAACGAATGAAGGAATGGGTTCCAACACTTGTGCATGAAGCAGCAACAAACGAAGGAGTGGTTCCAAGACCCGAAGTCTGCATAACGTAGTTGTGACCACACAGGTAAGTGCCTAAACTCATTCGTCAATTGCATAAACTATATTCCAAAAGTTGCATGCTTATGGAAATGGTTCGGGCTGAATGGAATTGGTGGCTAGACAACTGGACACCCTCAGCCAGTTACATAGCCTTGTGGGATTCGAACGAGCCCAGTTACATTCAAAATTGACGACGAGATGTGCAGCCAATAGGTGTTGAGTGTCCAAGCAGGGAGAAATCGTCGGGACTGGTAGTGGTGGCGACAGTTAACGGCAGAGGGGAGGTGATGACAGTCAAAAACATGTAGAGAAATTATGGCCATGACGTCGGATCAACGGTTCAATCTGACCACCTCATTCCCTCACCACGAATCGCACCGTAGTTAAAATATGCTCGGATGAAACTCACACCAACTTCTATTCATTTTGCACTTGCAACGTCCTCGACTGGAGTGTGGGTCCTCCACTTCCAAAAACTGTTAACTAGTCATCCTCCACCAGTTTTTCTACTTGTTTTCAAAAATCTCCTATCTATCGGGCTCGCTCAAAGGCACAGTGGCATTCTATAGAAACCTGGGGGGTCTTCTACAGGAAGAGCTCTATAGGAAAGACTGCACAGCTTTCCAAGCAGGGAAGCCTGGGACTTTTCTTCGTGGAATTTGGAGCCCCAAATGAGGTAGGCTCGAAAAAACTCCTCTATGCATGGTATGTTTTGCAAAGGTGGTGAATTGAATGGCATCAGGTTGGAAAACCAAAGGAAAAATCTACCTATGTGTTGGAAGTAAAACGTTTGCCTGTGTATTGCGTTGGGTTTCCCGGTTGTTTCTGCATCAAAATTCTCCTCCACGTTTCCTCTTTTTTAAAAATTCTCCTATAGGGAAGATATATGCAGCTGTGGAGGCTAGCCTGTGTATGAAAATGTTGAATTTTCATATATGTCTGTGTGTTGAGGAGAAAACTTGATCTCTGTACTCTGTCTGTAGAAACAAAATTCTTCCTTCCATAAACAGAAAGCCAAGTTTTGGGTAACAACAATCTTAAAACCAAGGAATTGTTGCTAATTGATATTGAACGTCTGAGAAATTCCTTCTTGAGTCTAGGGGGAAACCATAAATAGCATTACCTTTTCCAATCAATGCATAAAAAGAGCACTCTCACCATGCCAAGGGGATTCATAAGGAAAGAACCCTTGGACTCCAGTAAACTGCACGAGCATCCTGAGGTGGTGGACCTTTTCACACAAGCCAATTCGATGTCCTTCTTTGACAAAATTCAGGGTCATGACGAGGAGATAACTGAGGAATTTTTAATGTCCCTAAGACCTCAATCAAAGACACATGCCACAGTTAGTTTTAGGGGTTTGAACCTAGAACTTACCCCTGAGCTCATCAGTCGGTTTACTGGTCTACCATTACGGCTCCCTTGGAGCAAAGAAGAGAGGTCATTGGGCCAAGCTGCCAAGAAAAAATTCTTTTTGCCCGAGGAACATCCTGTAGAAGAGAAAAATGGGGTGAGGAGAACCAGCTTGCCTCCTCTCTAGAGTGAAATCAATTTCAAAATCATGAAGTACATTACATGTGAAGGAAGATTTAGCATCATCTATGGTTATCATTTCAGGTTTCTATGTGAACTAAGACATGGAATTGATTTACCTTGAGCCAAGAAACTGAGCATTCCCTATTTTCTTCTTCAGTCATTGATTAAATGTGGTACAAAATTGAATGAAGGGATCCCAAATCAGTTGACCCATCATGGGCTCGTCAAACTATTAGTGGAAGATGCCCTGCACACCTACACTGCCCCCATATCTTGGGAAATCTTTCGAAACATGTTTAGGGATGAAAATATTAGAATTTTGGCTAAAAATATCACCCCATCCAGCAATGATGAAGGAGAACACACTGAAGAAGGTGAGAAAACCTATGGTGAAGGAACACAAGACATTCAAGAACAGCAAGAAGAAAAGGAAAAAAGAGAAATGGGCCAGATTGCTAAGCCTAAAATAGAGGAGGAAACAATAGCACAAACACCAAGAGAAAAGAGAATGCAGAGTATAGCAGAGAGGGTTGAAAAACCCCAAATGAAGTTTGTCACAACCAAAGCAGGCACACAAAAACAAAAGGAAAAGACACATCCTGAAATAGCAGCAACATAGACAGAAACAGTTGACACAGGGACTTCTACAGGAAGCAGAGAAAAATAACAGAAAGAGGAGAAATCACCTAAGATATTGGCTAGGGAGGTAGTAGCTGTGCTTGTTGTCTTAAGCACACCTCCAAAACAAAAAGGGAAGAGAAAAAGGCGAACCTCCATGTACTTTAAAGCAAGGAGGAGCACACGGATCAAAGTGGGTAGACCCCAGTCTCAATCAAAGGCACCAATTGTCATTGAGCACACAAAACCTAAAACAAAAGAAGAGTCTCTTGCAAAGATATCCATCACCTATGAACGAGGAAGCCCAAAAACCTCCACCTAGAGAGAGAAAATTAGGCTGGTGGACTCAAAGATAGCTCTACAGGAAGCTGAGACATCTCTAAAGGAAACTCTAGCTAAGCTAAGGGAGACCGAGAAACTAGAGGAAAAGGTGGTCAAACCATCACAGGAAGAAGAAAAGACCAAGGAAATACTAGAACCAAGCCCCTAGCCTAGCTTGGGCTCATACTATAACTTGTTAGAAGCCAGGAAGATAATTCCCCAGAAATTTGCGGTGCCACTTTTCTTTGCATTGGAAGAAGAAAGGGTTAGGACGGACACTTGGATGAGGATTGCCAAGTCCAAGGGTGTGGCAGACATAGGCCACTTGGAAGAACAACTCAAGGAATCAAGAAAAGAATTGGCCATGGTAAGGCATGTGGAAAGCAGTCAAAGGGCCAAACTATAGGAAGAGAAGGAGTTGCTGAAACAACAGCTATAACTTCAGGGAAGTCATAGGGAGGATAGGTCCCCCATTTTGGGAGAATGGCAACAACAAGAAAGTCCTCTAGTAGACAAATAAACCTCTAATGAATAGCAGAGAGAGGACAGGCTGCAAGCTGAGGTAGAGGTGCTAACAAAATAGCTACAGGAAAAGGAGTCACAAGCAGCAGAGGAAATACAGTTTCTAAAGCAACAGGTACAAGAGAAAGAAGCCCAACTGGCTTGCATGGCCAGCTGGGCAGTAGAAGCCTTGCAATGTAGGCAACCTGCCAAGTCATATGCCTTATATCGTAAAGATCAATGGTTGCAGTTCCATATTAACACCTTGTCCCAAAGGGGCACCATTCCGTTTCAAAATTACCATCAATTCATGGCTTTGCATGACAGTAGCTCAGCAGAAGATAAGGCCAAGTTATCAGAATTCTATTTACACAACTTGTCCCTTCCAAACATGAACCTATGGGACCCCAATGCTGCATTGGGCGATGTGAAATTTATGGCCATGGCCTCTTGGTTAAATCATGAGGAAAAGAGAGTAGAAGAGATTCAATATATTATGAACAGGGAGCTAAGTGAGCCACTCATGATCAGAGCAGAACCAGAGGATCCCTCAGCCTTAATATATGCTCATCAGCACTTGGCCAACGACCCTCAGGTTCTACCAGATTACATTGAGCGACAAGCTCAAGCCATTGCTCACTTTGACAACATGGAAAGACTGTTGGGGGATAACTGCATTCATGCTTGCACAAGGAGGTGGAACACACTATCCCACAGTATGAAAATAAGAGAATACCACTCCCCAACAAGGATGAGGGAGGCCTTGGCAAGAGTACCACTCTACAAACAGTCAATGCAAATCTACAGGCCAACTGGATCAGCCTAAAGTTTAGTCCTCCCTTGCTTTTAGGACTGTTGGAAGGGGTCAAAGAAGAAGAGGAGCATAGGAAGTGGAAGGAAGTAGAGAGAAAAGTAGGATTTCATGACTGAGAAGAAGACAACACCTCGAAAACCTGGGATGTTAGAGAGGCAGTCAAGGCAATCAAAGACGATGAGCTGGATTAGTTGCTCAGAGGATGAGCAACCCTTTTATCAGGGGGGTGATGATGAGCCCCAAAAATGGGTTACTCATTGGGCTCATTATTGCCTATTATTCTTGATTAATCCACCATTCTTGATAGTTTCTACATGCTTTTGAGTATACTTATGTTAATTGATGAATGAGAATAGTCACTTGACCATGATGTCTAATACGTGGTTATTGTATATTTTTGGACAACGTTTGGACCAAGGTCAAGCATTTATGAGCCAGTTGACAACCAAACACGAGGGAACAAGGCTGAAGATTTGCAGGAAGGGTGTCCCTTGCACTAAATGGCCCCTTCCTTGAATTCTCCATCATCAGCTTGAAGTTCAGCAGACCACCAAAGATGATTCCCAATGGCAACCGAGTAGCCTTTTGTAAAGTGACTGATTACTTGCAGTTTGAGCAGCCAAGCCCCTTGAGTTAAGGAGGGTTGTTGGAGGTCCTCGTAGTTCATAAGAAGAAAGGCTTCTAGCCTTTGTAGTTTACTTTTGGGACATTTGTATTTCGCAGTTTAGTGCTGCTCTGCTTTTCAGCTCATTTTGGAGCTTTTGCTGTAAACATTTTTGTGACATGGTTATTTTCTAAGTAATGGAGATCAATTTCATTTTGAATCAGCTCTGAGCTTCTTCTTTAGAGCCTATAGCTCTTGGATTGGGCCCAACCCAAGTGCTAGGACCTCCTCTATGTACTTTTATATGTTTTTGTTGTATTCATAGAATAATTTCTGCTAGTAGATTAAAATATTGCTTGGTTACTTAGGTCATTTTTGATGACTGAAATAGCTTTTCATGTTTTAGGTTGATTTGATAGGTTGGTAATAGAAAATATATTTGAAAAAAGCCCTCAAGCAACCCTTGATCTCACCTCTCCCTCCTTGGGACCATGAGCTGAGACCAAGGTGTCCTTGCTGCCACAAAAACATTGTTCTTGCTTCTTCATGAAATTGCTAGTGTTGGATTCGTAGTTGAAAAAGTTGGTACCAGTTGTGATTACATGCTTGGATCCATTCTTGCTTAGTTATCATATTTACCTTACTTTATTTTCTACGAATAAATTTATGTTCATCATGGTTGCTAGTTTCTAGGTCAAAATTGGTCAAAATGGCTAGATCTTTGGTTTGCATAGTCTTTGTTTGGTCAATTTTCGACAATAGTGTGTGGAGCACCTGTGATACCTTCATGCCTACCGTTCCTCCACTAGATAACCTTCTCGAACCCCCTAATTCAGATTCCTCCCCATCGTTTGCCACTCTTTTCTAACTTGATCTAATTTCCACATCTTTGTGCAACCGTGCTTCTTCCATCCTCGAAAAAAATCCAATCACTTTAATCACTCCTCAACCTCATTCACTAGGTCTTATACCTCCTCATACCCTCATCCAACCTCCATATCCACTTCTCCACCTTTCTTCCACCATCAACCCTCCAAAATCCCCTTTCAGAACATCCTATAGAACATCCTATAGAACATCTTAAAGAGCCCTCGCAGACTCCCTGTAGAAGCTCACGAGAGCGGTTTCTTGAGGCCCTAACACTGTGAAACTCTTTGGAAGGGTGCTAGGGATCCCTTAGGCCCTCTTCTCACCTTCCCAACCTCTTGCAAGCACCTAATCCATTTCCTTTCGCCAATCAACCTTTGCAGAATCAAAAATAGTTAAAGAACATGCATAATAAATGTGACAACTTACTCAAAAATACAAAAAGATGTTCCTTTTCAGATTTCACTTCAGAAGTAGGTTAGACACATGAAATTAACCTTCCCAAGATTCAATGGCATCCCTTTCTATAGCTTTCATCCTTTTCCCTTGCACGAGTAGGGTTAGTCGGTAAAACTAGGGTTTGTTAGGGTTTTCATTTCCTTTCAGCTTTCAGCTTCTTTCTGCAAGTAGACTAGCCTCTTTTGAGTTAGCTTTCATCCATCATAGTTAAAATCTTCTTCTAAGAGCTCATAGAAGTTGGCTTAAGCTCCTATCAGACTTGTGTCAGCTGATCAAGTGACAGCCACGGCTATAGCTAGTACATGTGCATATAGCACTGTCGCTTCCAAGTTTGTTACGAACTACGGGGTTAATAAAAGTAAAGAAGGGAGCCCTAGGAGCTGCAGCATTATTGCTGCGATACTGGAGCGCACCAATAATCCAAATGCTGGGATAATGGAAATCCAGATTGCACTAAACATAGAATTTAGTAGACCAAAATCAGAGACGCAGTTGATCATTGGATTCAAGGATATCGTGATGCTTCCAGGTGAAACCCCCTGGGATTTGGATCAGATATTGAAGAGCACGATCCACGAAGCTAACATGACGCTGACGAATATGCAACATCGTCTGTGGTTTGTGGCATCTTTAACACCACATATGAGGATGACACCGTCACAATAGAAGATTTCAACCTAGGCTGAAGCATTAGAGATAGCAATGAGCTTTCATGAAACCACAATACAAAATCCTAGGTTGGGAGTTCAACAAATCCATGTGCAACTATAGAAACTATGATTGGAGATAAAAAGCCTAAAGAAAGATACGGGCCCCAACCATAGAGGCATGAAGAAGTGTGGTGTATCAAATGCAAAGGCCAGGGTCAGGACAAGCATCACTGCCCTGTATTCGCAAACTATTTGGTGGGAGGGGGACCACTGCCTTTGTGGCTAGAGGTACAAGTAGAGACAAGTGAGGCACCCACACTCTGGTGTGTGATTTGTTAAGTAGGGGGCAAGCACACGACAAACCACTGTCACCTACTGTAGAATTATACCAAGACTTCGCAACAACTGTATTGTAACTTCTGTAGATCAGTGGGTCACGACGAGTGAACATGTCGGAGCTATAAGCTAATGATGGATAGGACCCAGCTTATTGAATGTAGATGGAAACACAAAGTTTCAATCCAACCATAGGGGAACGTAGTGGATTCCAAGGGTGTGGATGACGAAGAGGAGGAATGGGACCTGGACGAGAGTGTAGAAAACTGATCTGTTATAATTGCGGGGGTTTGGGGCACTACGCTCATGATTGTACCAACCCAATGAGAATATCTTGTCGATATTGTGAGCAGTTTGATCATGAAATGGTAGATTGCCCAACCCTGATCACCGAAATGCATGAGAAAGGTACTACAACCTATTCCAACTCAAAAAATCCAAACGATGAGGTCCGAACCATGCAAAGAGGACCCCAGCGTAAATATGGCACTTAGAAGCGACACAACTACAAAAAAAGATAAGAGGGAACAACTCGGAGAAGATACGAAGGTTCATGATGCTCCTACAAAGAAACCTGAGTTTGAGATGAAACATGTGAAGGAAACATTTAAGCTAAGAAGAGATTCATGGAGGCCTCTACCTCAAGTAGTAAGGAACAACTTGAGTCGCGAATGGATCTTTCTATGCTTACTACCTTTTTAGAGACATGTATAAAGCTGCTACACGATAATAAGGCAGTTAAGGGACTATAAGAGCTGATTACTAGGTGCACAAGGTCAAGAAAGCCACGTGTGATCCGAAAACTTGGAAATAATCCTTTGCGTACTAGACAAGAAATGTTATTGACAACACAAATTGGTGAGTATGATATGGATCAAGTCATCCTGGACTTGGGGTCAGATTCGTGTTACCAAAATAGACGTGGGAACGCATGGGCCGGCCTGCACTGTAGTGGTCTCCTATTGAATTACCAATGGAAAACCAACAAAATATCTTACCCATGGGAAGGTTGCAAGGGGTGACAGTGGATATTGAAGGTGTAAGTACACAGATGGACTTTGAGGTAATATAAATTGTTGATGATAGTAATCCATAATCCGCATTACTAGGAATAGAATCGGCCATGGACATGAATGGGGTCATCAACCTAAAAAGACAGAAGATGATATTTGAGAAAAATTTTCTCTTTGTAGTAGTTTCCCTGAACCCAATCGAAGGAGTGTGTTACAATAAACCTGTGCACGATGAGGACTATGATGATGAACTAGACTGCATCTACCAGATAACGGTGCAAGACCAAGATTGGGTGAATCCAACAGTGGATAGGAGAATCTCATGGGAGCACGATAGTTCCTACATGTCAGATTTAGATGAAGAGATAGAGCGATGGCAGAACCAATTGCATGAGGTAACAATGCTAAATTGTAATATGATTATTAGATCACTATGATGTGTGACAATCGAAGCAAGGAAACTACTAGTACATGATGACACAACAAATGGCAAGGAATTCGTAGACCACTGTGGAACTACAATCATGGAGTAGAAGTGGCACAATGTGCAAAAAGGGGTGTTATGCGCGACAACTATGCAAGGGTGGGGTACACCTTGGAAGATTAGGTGGAATGAGCACAAATGTAGAAGGCGACTACGTGTACAAGTTGGAGGTCCCCAGTGTCGAACGCAGTCTAGGCAGCCAGGACGAAACAATTTGGTCACCCACCTACGACGAGGGATGTAGCCGTATGCTGTGTGACCAACACCCCAACTAAATCTGCGTGTACCAGGGGTTCGATGGGCCTATAAGACCATAAACAAAATGGGGTGTGTGAAGATGGCCCTATCCATGATCGGATACAATGAAACTAGGAAGGCAAAGAGAATTTCCCTTACCACTGCCCCTACAGTTCGAATCGACCACAAGGACCTGGGCAAAGGAATTCGGCTGTTGCAGGAAGCCATTTGGCATGGCAACTTGCAACTTCGCGAACTCGATGAAGAATGGGCACAATTGAGGAGGAAAAGCATGATGATGGATGAAGAAATCAGCAAAATGAAAATCAGAGTCGCACAAGTGGGCCGTGCGAATCTGAGAATAAGGGGACTACATTTGGCTGGCCTTACTACGTACTAGAACAAGCTATGACCCTATTATCATGGTTGTGACCACACCAACAGGGGATTGTACCATATACAGTAGAGCGCGATGGGCTACTGGATACAAAGGTACTTGAAAGGTGTTAGCAACCTGGGCTAGCAGGAAAATTGAAATCCTACACCAGGGTTAAGACCACCTGACTATCCACAGGAGGCCCAGTCTCAGCACTCCAGTCTAGATGTCTCCACGAAATCCACGATTCAGCAAACTGTTGAGGGAAGAAAAGGGAAAAACAATTACTATTGAGAGGGATGATGAGGAAGAGGATCCTCTAACCTTTGTTAAAGAGATGCAACCAGAGGAAGAGATAGAAGAAGATATCCAACCAGTATGGGCTCCAAAAAAATAGCCTAAGTATGTCCCTCCATGGAAAGGGAGGGTCAAGGTACCTAGAGATTTGGATGTCGTTAAAAACACACTTATAACCCCATCCCTCCCCAAAGGGGTTCTATTCAAAGGAACGACAATTGGCTACATTCCCACTATGAAATTTGAAGACTGGGACCTTGTGGATACTGAGAGGTTTCCCCATTAGGAAACTTGTGAACTGATGGAACAAAGGATGGAGGGGGGCTGTTACAACACTACAGCTACAGAAATGGCTGCAAGGGGTGGAGGAGGCTAGGCTACTCCACCTCCTATCAATTCCACATTTTCATTGGGCCCTAATCATGATATTTGTCATTAGGCAACTGCTCTGCCTGGTGCATGATGGGTACGTTTGGCTAGAAAAACCCTTCCCCATCATGGTGGAGCTCATTCATAGGATCTCTCGACTTCCCTATGAAGGAAGGGACCCCACAAAAATAGTTGGAACGAGTGGTGACTTGACAATTGCAGAAGCCATGAAAAAGAAATATAAGTTGGAGAAAAAGTAGAGAGGGTATGTGATTAATAGTATTTAGGACAAAGGGGTCTACATTGCTACCCAGATGCTCGTAGGAAAGGATATGAAAAAATCTCGAGGTAGTGATGTACCAGAAATGGTCATTGCATTAGCTAAGTAATGCCTAGAAGGGGTATGTTTCAATTGGGCACAGTTCCTACGCGACAAATTCTTGACGAATAGTGGGAGGCCCAGGAGTAGGGTAAGACCTTCCACTATGCGTGGTTTCCCTTATCCATCCTATTGGTTATAGAGGAATTTCCTGAGGATATTCAGTTTCCTCCCTTGGACCAGGATTGGCTAGAGCCAGCAAAATACAAATTGCTAAGGGTGACGAAGGATGCCAAAAGAATCCGAGAAGTCAAGATTTTCTGGATACTGATGGACGTGAGCATATGACAGTGGATCAACCAGCAACCCTGGCTATCTGCAGAGGTATATGATAGTGTGAAAGACATTGCCAACTTTAAGGTGGATATGCACGATGTGTATATCCAGGCATGCAAGGATCCAGAGTAGATGTGGACCATGCTTCCATTCATCGCAATTGATGATGGTGTTTTCATGCGGAAAGAGTTATTTTTGCGGACAAATCTAACCTCCCTAGAAGCCTAAGACTTTCTAGTGACAAACAAGACAATTAAGAGCAATCCTTCTCTAAACATGCATTATCATACGAGAAACCAAGTGTTTTTCGATCCTACCTGAAGTCCAACGCTGTTGTAGCAGTCTAGCCTCGTCGATCCAGATGAGCTCCTCCTTCACTTCGAAACCTGCATGCACTAACAATCAGACGATTACATAACACCTGAATATCTCATAAAACAAAACATATTCAACATATAGACCAAGGACTATATGAAACAATTCATTAACAACAAATCATTGAGAAGAATGGACTTATTTGTATTAAGGAAACAAAAGAAACCATTACAACCTGAGCCTTGGTGTTGTGCAAGTTCCTCCCAGGGTCCAGCAAGAGTTTTCCTCTACTTTGATGAGCTCACCCACTTCCAAATGAAACAAGAAAGGATGGTAATCTATCCTCACAAGCTTCTACAAGGAAGTCCTAATTCCAGCAGCATCTACCCTTTGGAATGTTGAGCTTTCAACGTCCCCTCCTTTGGCCCAATGCCTGTATTTATAGTGTTCTAGAGGAAGTTATTCAAGTCCAACATCAATGGGATACTCCCTCTTTTCGATGGGGTAGCTCCTATCTGGATGGGATAAGTTCCTCTATCATAGGGATGCATGAACCATCTTGAGGCGCTCAATACACGTCAAACACTCTTCTAGAAAGCTCTAGAAGTGACCACAAGTAACTTTTTTAAGATGAAACTCGCGCCTTTTGACTGTTACAGGAGTACGCACCCATCCCTTGGCTTACAGAGCGTACAAGTACGCAGGTATAATGAGCTTGGGATGAGTACACGTAGGCAAGGTAGAGAGAACCTGCGTACCCAGAGATAAACATGATTTTTAATGACTTTCTCTCTTTTTTGAAGTTTGACATGGAGAGCAGAGGTATAAGGTTTGACAAGCAGGATAATATGACTATTGATGGAGCCATATTAACTGCAGATAGTCATGGTGACAAATTTCAGTGTAACAGATTGCCCCCTAAAGTGCGAAGCCTGTAATAGATAAGGGTTTATATCATCTAGGAAGGGGAAGTACTTTATCATTTCAAGGATTATCTCGTGGAGAGCTTGGTCAGAACCTGCAATTTTCAACACAAAATACATGTATAAGATTATATCATCGCTGAGGTAGGCATTCCCATACTCAGATCAAAACTTTAACTAACAGACTAATTACTACTCTGATACAGGAATGATTTCATAATACATCATAATCATAGACTCGTGTAGACACAGTATGGACGCAGCCATCTGTTTATAATTGGTCTACAATATAATGAATACAAAACTCCTCGCAGCCTGGATGGTGTAAACTAGATCCAGGGTCTTCATCTCTACTACCTGAATCGGTACGATTCTAGCCATGCGAATAAATGAGTTGATGTCGAACATGGTAGAAACCAATTGATTACCAGTGAATGATGTAAATTGTTAACAAGTGTGAGAGAGACCACCGGTAATGTCAATGGTTCTCAAAGTACCCAGCACAATCCATGAGATGTGAATGAATGAGTCGATGTCGAACATTTCATGGAATCCTTCGATCGCAAGTCAATGATGAAAACTGATGTCGAAGGTGAGAAACCTGCCATTGATGCATGCAAACTTCAAGGTACTGAAGATTTCTAAGTCAACTCTCTAGATAATGTGCTGATCTCGATAGAAAGCGACTCGTCGTAGGCAAGCCCACAACACGAAATCATAGTTCAAGTTGAAGAAATGTTGCTGTAAGGACTGACTCAAGGATGACACATTGGATGATAGGTATTTTGCAATTGAATGTTTCGTTTACAGACTTCTTGAACACATAACGACACAACATATGGTTTGGTGACGAATCACTCAAAGTCGACTCCCATAACCTAGCTAAAGAATGTCAATGATTTGGTCAACTGTGAGGCAAAGGATTTCCCAACCCAGGTGAATGAACAAGTGTCATGTTTAAGAGTGGTAGTAAGGTTTTTCTGAGACAAAAGGATATCAGATAGGCTCATTCTTCTCACTTTTCCCCCACCATTTCTGGCAAGTACCTCTTTATTTTTTACAAGCTTGAGGAGGATAACATATGCTTGATTGTAAGCTCATCCTTCGAATGAGTCCAACTTAGTTTTTGATTCGAACCTTAAGAAGGAGTGGTCTGTTCCTGTTTGTAATAGAACAGGTCCTTTACTGTGAAATTTTAACGAGTCCATTATAGGAGAAACTCGACGTTTTTCATATTTAGAGAGTCTGAAAAACTTAGAAGACTCCAAATTGGACTTTTTCGTAAATTTGTGTCTCCTAAGCCCGAAAAAGTATAAATTAATACCTAGGAGAACCACTTGATCTTGCGACCAAGGAGTACTTTCATATTTAGTGTCTTTGACCTGAAAAGTGAAAATTGATCAAGGACACGTCGTTTTATTTCCAGTATCGAATTTGAAACGACAAAAATCCGGCAATCTTTTCTTGTTTTTACGATCAGAAAAGGGCTATAAGGGGACCGCCTTTTAGTTCCATTTTAACGAGTGTAAAAGAAATGCTCGACAATCTTTTCATTTTTTAGGAGTCAGAAAAGGGCTTAAAAGATGACTCTGATGTTTGGTT
>APFE030718650.1:49802-95175 GCA_000404065.3 Pinus taeda | reverse complement strand
TAATCAAAACAAAAAATCAAACTCTTTTTGTTCTTTTCTTAAGAATGAAATTCACAACTTCAATCAACAAGCTATTTTGAAATTTCGCAAAGAGACAACACAAAGGTAGGTTGCTCACACAGGCAGACTTTAAGACTGGTCCAACTCCTAAGAAGACTGACAAAACCAAAGAGACCTAAGGTTCCACAACTTCTAAAGTCAAAGTCACTACAGGACCAATGAAAAAATCAAACCCTAAGGCTAAAACTTCAATGAATTTCACTAAAACTCTTGATACTAATGAAACAAGTTCAGGTGAAGATTTTTGACAAATAACCAGTGGATTTGGGCAGTAAAGAATAAATGAAAACAAAATCTAAAGGGAAAAAATGGATAAAAAGAAAATTTTCACAATTTTGACAGGGTACGCAGGCAGCCTGTTTGAAAAGGTGCGTCCATGCTCTGTGTACAAAGATACAGTGCGTAGAGGTACGCACTGTGTCTAACTCAGAGGGTGCGTACTACTGAAAAATGAAGAAAAACTAAATTCTAACTTAACTCTAAGCTAACCCACCCAAAGACATAGTCAAACAATCAAAAACCAAAAAAGAAATGACTCTTTTTAGGCCAAAGTGTCACTCAAAGGAAAAGTCAATCACATCAATGGATTCCCTAGTGGAGTCGCCAATTTGTCATTCGGAAAGAGTAATTTTTGCGGACAAATCTAACCTCCCTAGAAGCCTAAGACTTTCTAGTGAAAAACAAGACAATTAAGAGCAATCCTTCTCTAAACATGCATTATCATACGAGAAACCTAGTGTTTTTCGATCCTACCTGAAGTCCAACGCTGTTGTAGCAGTCTAGCCTCGTCGATCCAGATGAGCTCCTCCTTCACTTCGAAACCTGCATACACTAACAATCAAACAATTACATAACACCTGAATATCTCACAAAACAAAACATATTCAACATATAGACCAAGGAGTATATGAAACAATTCATTAATAACAAATCATTGAGAAGAATGGACTTATTTGTATTAATAGGAAACAAAAGAAACCATTACAACCTGAGCCTTGGTGTTGTGCAAGTTCCTCCCAGCGTCCAGCAAGAGTTTTCCTTTACTTTGATAAGCTCACCCACTTCCAAATGAAACAAGAAAGGATGGGAATCTCTCCTCACAAGCTTCTACAAGGAAGTCCTAATTCCAGCAGCAACTACCCTTTGGAATGTTCAGCTTTCAACCTCCCCTCCTCTGGCCCAATGCCTGTATTTATAGTGTTCTAGAGGAAGTTAATCAGGTCCAACATCAATGGGATACTCCCTCTTTTGGATGGGGTAGCTCCTCTCTTGATGGGATAAGTTCCTCTATCATAGGGATGCATGAACCATCTGGAGGCGCTCAATACACGTCAAACACCTTCTAGAAAGCTCTAGAAGTGACCACAAGTAACTTTTTTAAGATGAAACTCGCGCCTTTTGACCTTTACAGGAGTACGCACCCATCCCTTGACTTAAAGAGCGTACAAGTACGCAGGTACAATGAGCTTGGGATGCGTACACGCAGGCAAGGTAGAGAGAACCTGCGTACCCAGAGATAAACATGATTTTTATTGACTTTCTCTCTTTCTTGAAGTTTGACATGGAGATCATAGGTATTAGGCTTGACGTACAAGGAGGATAATATGACTATTGATGGAGCCATATTAACTGCAGATAGTCATGGTGACAATTTTTAGTGTAACAGGCATGATGAGATCGCAATCCAACAACAGAAGGCTACCACCAAGTTCCTAGCATGGCAGAAGTGGAACAAATAGCTCACTGAGGAAGTACAGGCATCCCAGGAGACAGCACAAGCTGCCACGGACAACGCGACAGCAGGAGGGGCTACTACAACAGAGGATGAAAGAGGCCCAAATGTGACCACACAGTTGAAAATGGATAATGTGATGGAAGGTGTGGAGCCAAGCACCACCTGTTCACCCTTAAAACGACCGTGCACAATAGAATGGTCAAGGTCATGAAAGAAGATCAAGGAATCTAAGTTGGATGGGGAGCCTATTACAGTAATTTAGGGTGACCTATGTGACATCAGGGATGTAGTTCGCAAAGCCACTAGGGAGGTTCTCAAAAAGGCAATGATAGAGTAGTAGACTGTTTTGGGGGCACTCAGGACACAGCTGGAGGAATTTCAAGCATGCCCCCCACAGCAAGAAGTGATAGCTGCCCATGGAGCTATGGGTACATCAGTAACTGAGCAATTCCTACAAGCCAAAATGGCTAATACTATCACACTGCTAGTAGGAGCATTGAAAGTGGACAACATGGAGGATAGAGATGTGGTAGGCCAACTCACGGCTTGGATTAAACTTGGATACCCTCCCATGTGAAATCGTATGCCAGCTATAAGATGGCGCAATGATAGAGCTCCACGCTTGGGAAGGACATGTGGTAAAAATTCTCAGTGAGAAACGAATTAACATAGAGTAGGTGAGACTCCAACGTGATGAAGCAGTAGCACAAAATAGGTAATTGTAGCAAATGTTTGAGGAAGCGGGTTGTCATGCCCCTGAGCTTGAGATTGTAGTAGATTTACCTGTAGGCATATGGATCCACAAGTTGGCCAATGGGTTCTGTGAAGTGAAGGAGGAAGCAGTGAGGATCTAGTTGGACCTTAGCTTGTAGATTGTAGAATTGAGACTTGAGGTACAACCCTCTACACCATTAGAGGTTAGAGTGCAGTGTAATGCACCATCCAATCTGGGTGGGCAGCAATAGCACGTGCCGTACAAAAGTGCACTGGTTTTTTAGGTCAATCACTTATCACAGTCACTTCACTATAGGAAGACCCAACATTACAACGGTTAGAGACCGAAGCACATGAATTGCAACAAGCCTATGATAATATTTGAGGGACCGTGCATATGGTTGCCATTACTCAACGATTGGCCAAGATGAGGGAGGCCTAGGCTCTCAAGGCACAAGTCGATGTCGCTCACCAGAAAGAAGCAGTGCTTAAAGAACGCATCTAGCCTTGCCTTGATGTGGCATTTGCAGTCACCGCCTACATCGAGGGAAAGCTAGCACACATGCAGGTAGTACACGAACTCAGACAAGAAAGTGAAACTGAGAATGACGTATCATAGGCTTGTGAAAAACAGGTATAGCAGATGGTGAAAGAATGTATTGCGAAGGTAAGCGAAGCGCAGAAGTTGCTAGATTACCTCTACACAAATATCACCTCACCATTCGAGTGACTCGGGATGAGTCACAATGATTGTATTGGGCGCTTATTGGGTAGCGGATCCCCTGCGTAATAGTTTTGGGGTTGAATGCCCACAATTTTGGGTAAAAGTATGGTAAAGGTTTCGTGAAGTGTGCAGAGCACGAATTTTAATGAGTCAAGTCAAAGGGTTCTCCACCTGGGAAAAATGTAAGATAATAGAAAGCAAGTTGGCCTGCCCATGGTCTGCGAACCATGGGAATGTATAAATAGAGTAGGGATTTGGGTTTAGAAGGCATTATAATGGTAATTCTTGATCAGATTTGAAGTGTAATGTGTTGTTTTCTCTGAGTCTATAAGTCTGTGTCATGGTTGGTAGTCGATAGTGTAGGCTCTATAGTTATGTGCGTAGATGCCTGGTAGAGTCCATAGCTGTGTGCGTGGACCTGACCCCTGCAGCTAAGTGCGCAGGGTGGAATAGGGTTGTACTAGATACAAGATTAATAAATATAAGTGTTTTGAATTATTGTGCATTTGGTCGCAGATCTATATGTTTATGCTTATGTTCTGATTTTATGCATATCTGTAGGATTTACGGTTGTGTGCACTAGTTTAACTATTGAATGCTTGATTAAAGACCTTAAGAATTAGATCTGCTCTATAATAAAAACATTAATAATAAGAATATAATAAGTACCTGATCGTCAAGCTACGCAAAGGCTAGACAGCTGTGAAGAGTAGCGTGAGTGCGCAAACCGGTTTGCAACCCTTCCAATCCTCAACAAGACATCCCTAGGGTGTAGAAACCTCGTTCCAACACCCTCCCATACTACCTTGTGTGAGACTTCAATCTACGCTCTGTGGATTGTTGCTGAAAGGGCCGGTAGTGCGGGATTTGTCTGGCTAAAACACTTCCAAACCTCGGTCAAGCCCCATGAAGCCAACAATTATTTAGTTATCTAGAGAAACATTCCACATAGAAACAACAATCATTAAAGCACATACAACACACCTTCAACAAGATAAGTACTAAATCCATCAAAATAGCTCAATTTCCTTAGTACATGTGTATGAAACATATATAGCAAACATCTAAAGAATAGTTCTAAGACATTCACAACACATGCATGAAAATGTGTTGGTTCATCAAGATTCGATATTAAATGAAATATCCAAGAACACAGTTACAATGGTGAGGCACTAGTTCAAGTAGTGGAACATTAAGTCACTTCTTACTTCTCCAAAGAATAGTTTTATATCCTATGACAAGTAGAGAATCCAAGACTAGCTCTCCAAAGGTTAAGCCTCCAAAATCCCCTTGCTTGAGTTATCAAGTTTCTTTTATAACAAGGGGAATGACCTTTCATATCCCCATGAATCTTGAGTTACCCTCATGAATCTTGGACTTCTATTATGACCTTTGGACTTCTATATAATAATTTTCCATATATGACTTTGTGACTCTTCATGTTCCACATATGACTCTTAGACCTCCACACATTACATTTTGTCCTTACTTGAGAATACATTGCTACATTCCACATGATGTGGCATGACACATGGACAAACATTGACTATTATGATGCCACTTCTACAAGCTACAACTGGACAATGATGACATGGAATTCATAATGAGGTGCAAATTCCAAGTTTTCTTCTTTGCTGCTTCATCCTCCATTTTTTATAATAAATTTGATCTATGCTTCAACTTCATGAAATATTTTCTTTGATTATTATATTTACCCTCCAAAGGGTCTTCGCTATATATCATAATCCTCCGAGTCATCATTCAGTGTCTTCTTTCTGTCTTGGTCCATGATCTACTTCATGTCTTCATGATTGTTCATATTTGTGCTTATTATTTGTAAGTGTTGTTTGTTCATCTTGTTTACTATATTACTTGATCACCACCTTATCATGCTTATATAGTACTTCTAATAATGAAGATCATTCATGGAAAGGAAAAATCAATCATAAAACATCTAGTCTATCACTACCTAGCTCATGGAATGATCATCTTATGATAGGCTAGTGAGAGGGTTAAGAGGAAAAGGCTTAATTTGGAAGGTGCAGTCAAACCCATCAAGGCTCACAAGAGGCCTTTAAGGTACACTTGTGAACTCAAGCAAGATAAAGATAACTTAAGGGTCCATGGTGCATGTTAGAAGCATGAAGGAGAATCATTTGTTGGTTCAATATGCGCTCATGCAGTCAAAGAAAAAAGGAGGGCACAAGGGAACACATTGAAGGGACAAAGGGGTTAGGGTTCAAGCATTACAGATGTCCTCATGAGCTCAAGAGGAATAAGGAGGGTGGAGAGCACACAGAGGAAACAATAAGGAGAAAATATTCATTGGTCCAAGGTGCGCTCATGCGCTCAAATAATAAAGGAGGGTGCAAGGGTACACACCGAAGGGATGAAGGGGTTAAACTTCGAGCCTTCACAATGTGCACTCAAGAGGAACTAGGAGGGAGAATATTTTCAAGTCAAAGGAGCGTGCTCAAATTAAGTCTTAACACTTTGTGGTTGCACCATGTGGTCAAAGGCTCCAGGATTCAAGAGTGCGCCATGCACTCAAAGGGAAGGATGAAGACTTTGTGCTTCAAGAATTCACCATGCGCCTTAACGATTCGTGCTCCAACAGTGCACCATGTGCTCAAAAGCTTCAAGGTTTGGGCATGAACCATGCACTTTTTAATAGACAAATAACCTTTCGTTATTCAAGCATTCATTTTGTTGTTTGAAGCTGGGCTCAAAGGATCCTTATTGCTATAAAGTGTGTTTTTTCACTTAACATTTGAAGTGCACTTCATCGTTTCAAAGAATTATTCATTTTTTTGAAGTGCACTTTAACCTAGGAGGGAAACATTATGTCCAACAATGGCTACTTGTTCATATGGAATGCACTTTTCCCTGAGGGAGGCAACACAAGGCTAAGTGACTTATCCTTAGGAAGTAATAATGCACTGTGAGATGGAGGAGACCTTAGAAAAGATTTAGTGCATAAGTATGGGAGGAAAGATAAATCAATGAGGCTCAGGAATAATTTGTGTCAATCACCTAGTAAGAGGGTTAATGAACCTAGAACTTGCACTAAGCTGAAGGACCACGAAGGGCTCCAAAATGGCCAAGTGTGAGACCAACAGAGTGAAAGAGAGAAATGCATCTGAACATGAATCAAACATGGATCACACACATAAATTCCATAAACCAATATAGAATGATACATGGTAATCATGGATAATAATCACACCTCATGTTATCACTATAAAAAAAAAATTGGACAACTTGTATGGTTTCAAAGTTGTAAGTCAGTCTTGGTCAAGTCATTTCTGTTGTTTTGTTTAAGGATTCTAAAACATAGGATATAGTCTTGTTCCCATTGTTACATAAGGTCAACAATCTTGTTTTAACTATCATTAGTCCCACATTGGTTCATAGGTTTCATGTGTTAAGACTGTTTTAAAGTTGGCATGCGCTACAAAATCAACTAGGAGTTTTTGTAGTGCAAGCTCATAAAAATACACTATATGTGCTATGAAAATAGGGATTTGTAACTAGGATATTTCATAGTGAAAAGCACATAATTTGCACTGGCTGCACTACAAAATTGGGGATTCATGCCAGATCTTGTCTAGCTGCCTTTTCCATCAAAATCTTTTAATATTTCATCACCATGTGTTGGTCCTTGAACCATGCCTATCACATGCAGCCATGCATTCTCATCATTAGATTCATTTGAAGTGGTGAGGTGAGTTAGTCTTGGTTTTTCCCATGTTCCTTTCATGCATAAAAAAACAACTGGCAAGCTTAAGGATGACACTCATCAGAACTTTTTGAAGGCTCAAGCAAGGAGTTATCAGTTTCAAATTCAAGTGAGGCAGTGTTCAAACCAATACAGTGCAGGTTCATCTTCAATTTTCCTTATAGGGTTTTCATAGACATGTCTGAAGAAAGGAAAAATCATATATCAAGCTGGTGTCTTAGAGCTAAGCCTGAAGGTTTAGATGTGCTCATGAGAAGCTGAGAGGTTGAACATGCATTCAAACAGGTGGGCTGTTGGAGATTTTGTGAAGAACTTCAAGGTGTTCACATTCAAGTAACCAAAGATTTTGATTTCAATTTCACTGGTTTGAATTCAAGAGTTGGAATACTAGATATTCCAATTTCTCTTGAAGTGATATCTACAGTCATCAAGATACCAACAGGCCAAGAAAGATGGTTCAAGAACTTTAAATTCAAAATGGCACCCTGCCAAGAATTTTTGAAGCTAGAATTCATAGCCTCGGACTTATCCAAATCATTGACCAGAAGCTATGTAAGGGATTCATATACCAACTTGCTGACATGCATCCAAAGATATTTTACCTATGAGGGAAGATATCATAAGGTGTACTCTTACTATTTTAAACTCCTCTTACATTTCAGTCGTAAAATATCTCTTGATTTACCTTTTTATCTATTTCGTAGCTTAGGCAAAATGTCTAATAAGGTTCAATTGAAGAAAGAAGCTTGTCAAACTCCTTATTCCATCATGGGTTAATCAAGTTGATTGTTTTACAGGAGCTTTAGAAGATTGGAAGAGAATGTTCTGATTTCTTGTTTATGGCAGGCTTTAAAATAGAAACAAAACTTAGTCCTAATGCTAAGGATATTTCTTCACTAGTAGTAAGTCATCAGGAGGAAACAAGATCAACTAGGTTTGTGAAATTGAAAGCTAGAAAGTACGTGAAGGAGCCTATGACACCACTAGTAGTTCAAGACACCCTCAACATTCATAGAGGAAGAAGGTTTAGATTAATGAGGTGGTAGAAGAGCAGTCTATTGATAAAACTGTCCAAAGAGTAACAGGAAGTCAATTAGCCAAGAAAAAAGGGAAGACCATGATTGCTAATGAAAGCCCACCTTCAAAGGAAAATCTGAAAGATCTCCTCCAGGTTATCGATAGAAAAGAGACTCCTCTGGTCCAAGCAAATCTACTTGAAGCAGGTAAGAACAAAACAAAAAGATTTAAATCTTCTAAAAAGCTTCATTTTGATGACCAGGTTTGAGACTTTGTGTTCAAGCCAAGAAGACCTGTGACTAGACATTTAAGAAGGTTACAAAAGGTAGAGCCAGAAGCAAGTGAGACAGGGGAGGTAGCAAAATTCCTTGAAGAGCATGTGGTTCCATCAGTACAATCTTCACTAATGTACAAAGATGATAGAGGCAAGGCAGTTATCACTCATGAGGAAGAATGTAGCTTAGAGGAGGTAAAAAATAAATTTGTGTTTGCTAGTCTTGAGATTACCCATCTCAAGGAAAGGGCAAGGAGACATGCAGTTGAAAGAGAAAAATTCAAAATATCAAAAGCCAATTGGCAAGATGGAAAAGTTCCAAGATATGAAGTAGTGGGCAGTCATGCTCAATATTTCGTTTGGACCATCCTTGCAATAAAGGAGGCAAGATATGTCAGAAGGTTCAATGAAAAGCTAATAACTAAAATTCAAATGATGAAAAGACAGATTGAAGATTTGAATATTCAAATGAATCAACCAAAAGAAAAGTCTCAGCATAAATGAACCTGACAGTAAGTGAAGCAATTTCGAGATAATTTTGATGTCAAGTTTGCTTTTTGAATATTTAAGGTTATTTTGGATAGATAATTTCAAATTATTTGGTCCATATCATGTGGATAAGCCATCAAAAAACCCCCAAAAATGATAAAAAATTATGTTCTTGAATCACACAGTAGTTTCGTAGCGCGCTACGAAACTACTGAAAATGACATATAATGCACAGCAATTTCGTAGCATGCTACGAAACTACTGAAGCTATTAGTTTTTTTTTTTGAATCAATTTTAAATGAAAGGGAGGAACCATTATGAAATGATTCTACTATAGAATATACAAAGGTACCACCTCAGAAGTTTTGAATAGTAGGCAAAGGAAAATTCAAAGAATGAGAGGCATTTAATAACTCCAAACTCTTCGCTATGAAAACAACAATTATTTCATAGCTCAGATAGTTGTGATGCTTTAACCAACATCTAAGGTTTTTGTCTTAGCACGAGTATATGAGCAGGACCTTTGGTCTAATTCAAGGCATCACATGTTATTAAAAGGGATAAAATGGTTAGAATAATTTAAGGAACCACTTTGGAGACCAAAGCAGAAAAAACATGGGCAATTTTCCTAGTATCGAGGGATAGTTGAAGGAAAAGCAATCAAAGGCCAACATGAAGTTTAAGGTCATCACTCAAGCCAACAATGAAGAGGGACAAATGTCAAAGAACAAGTTTGTTTTCATATCTAAGGTTGTTGCCAGCATACATAAGGAGTTACACTCCTAGTCAAATTAGATCTCTAAGACTGTTAGTTTACAGTCAGTCGTAATTAATAGTTCGTTTAAAGCTTAATAGGTGTCAGATCTAGAGAAATTCGAATTCCCCTCTTGCTGGAGGAAGAAATTCAAGCTTGTAAGGAAACTTTATATATGAAAAGAGTTGTAATGCACCAAGGGTTGGAAATTTTTAAAGAAAACACTCATATTGTGTCATTGTAGAAGATTGTGTTTTTATGGATACATAATTTGGCTTTACTTCTCAGGATTTAGAAAGAGTTCAATGGTGGCTTGTTTTATGTTTTTCCTCATTTCCTTACTTACAGTAGCATGAATGCATGATGCCTAGAACTCATTGGCAATGCTCTAACTGTAGACTATGTTTCGTACATGTTTCTATGCGTTAACTGATATATTGAACTTTTGATGCCCTGATTTCCATGTTCAACTAGTATTTTTTTCATACTAAGAATTTTTTGACTCCATAAACCCAATGGATGTTTATTTATTGTGTTTCAACCATTTACACTCCTTCATTTGTTTCATAGAATTAGCCATCTAATCCATTATCGAAATCTTTAACCTAGTCAGAGAGCCCTCTTAGGTTGAGGAGGCTAAGCCTCAGCCAAAATTTGGTTTGAAATAGTTACTCAAGGTCTACTTGATCCACAACTTGTTAGGGTTAGGTTTTCTGATAACACCTCGAAATGATAGCAAAGCAACATCTATTTCTAAGTGCAACAGTTAATAATACCCATTACAACACATAGAACACAAGTTGCGATAACTGTGATGATTGTGACAAAAAGGTGTGCTAAGTTGTAGGGATATGTCTAGCACATTTCCTAATGATATGTACTATTGTGTAATGCAGAAGAGTGCCATAACTAGATTTGGTGGTTTGCAAAGGTGTGACACATACAAGAGTGAAATAAAAAAAGTGGCACCTATGATAGGAGGAAAACATGAAGATGCCATTTGCAAAATGTGAACAAAATTAAAATATACACATGCCAGAGTGAATATAACATGAAAGAAATGCTTATTAATGTGAAAATGAGAAAAAACGATAGTTGCAAATGTGAAAATGACACTTATGAAATCGAAAGCGTGCAAAAGACAATAATTGAGAAAACTCATTGAAGTATAAATACAATTAGAAAAATGGTGAGGGGGACTGTCAAATAAAGTATGCATTTACTGTCGACATGAATTGAAACTCAAAAAAGCACTGACTTGATGGATAGTGCTCTTCCTATTCAAGATTGCATAAAGGAAGTGTTCTCATGAACTCGTCAAAGAATGAGCATGTGTGTGCAAGTGAGTTGACAGTTGAAAACGGGAAGAAGACCTAAACGCTTTACAAAACATCAAACAACCATGAAGGAATTATGGAATGAAAAATCATAAGATCCTTATTAGGCTCTAAAAATTAAGTCTAGGAAAAATTTTGGAGTTTGTTGATCGCAGCGTCAACAAGGTCCTTCTGTTTTTTCCCTAAACATGTTTATTTCTTCTAAGGCACTAATGAGTTCTATCAAGATCCACTTTACCATGAAGGTATTTTTCTTTTGAGCCTATTTTTTCTTTATAATTTTCCTCATTTTATTTATCAATTTACTTTGAATCCATGGATATGAATACAAATTCTTCTTGATGTCTATTCCTGGAATCTACCTTCCAATAGTTAGACTATTTTTGAAGGATATTACTTTAATATCAATTTTTTAGCAGACACTTATATTGGGGGCTAGGGAGAAATAAATGAATTGGTATAATAAAAATTTTAGTCATTTAATAATTCATGAACCATAAGAAAACAATCACGTATGTAGAACATGGAACACAATATTTACGTGAAAACACTTTTGGGATAAAATCTCAAAAAAAAAAATTATAATTCTTTGTATGCACCAACCTACTGGAGACACTAATCCCCACTATTATGAATATTCGTAGGCACCAACCTACTAGTAACACCAATCCCCAGTGTTTCAAATATTCATAGGAACCAACCTATTTGAGACACCAATCCTCACTACTACAAATATTCATAGACATTGACCTACTAGAGGCACCAATCCCACTACTGCAAATATTTGTAGATGTCAGACTACTTCAATGACTCTATTTTTTACCTTTGTGTTCACCACATCTACTAGCTATTTTTTCTTGAGTGGATCTTCTTGCTATGTTTACCTTCAACATGTTGTCTTCTCATAAAACTTGTTGTTTTTGGCCTCTTCTAAAGAATGAACTTGTATAGCACGCCAGATATATAATTTATCAAATTTAATTCTAAAAAATATACATAATGAAACTCTACATGTCTCCCTTTATCTATGAAGATTTCACAGTTTGAAAATTCCCAAAAAAAAAAGTTATGTTGACCTATTTGAAAATAATTTTAGAATAATTTAGAAACCCTAACTTCCACAAGGCATATCTCCAAAATTATAGTGAACCAAATTCCAAAATTTTTATCAAAGGTATTGATATATGTCTCAAGAAGACTTTTAAAGTTTCATGGTCTAAAACATATTATAAAATAAGTTATAAAGAAAAGTTCAAATTGATGTGTTTGAAGGTTTTTTTAGGACTATTTATAAACCATAATTTCTGCAAGGATATCTCTAAATTTCTAGAAAATCAAAGATTGATTTTTTTATCTAAGGTGTTTTTATATGTCTACAAAGGTATCTAAAAATTTCATAGTCTAAAACATCTTTCATAATATGTTATCGTGAAAATGTTAACTATTTTATTGGAAGCTAATTTCAAAACTATTAAGAAAATCTAACTTCCACAGGGCATGTCTTTGAAATTATAGTGAACCAGAATTTGAAATTTTTAATATGGGTAGCTACAGAACTTCTCTCTATGTGTTAAATATTTCATAGTCTCAAACATATCCAAAATAAAATTTATAGTGAAAATGCAAAGGTAACTATTTGAAGTAAATTTTAAGAGAATTTAGGAACCATATCTTCCTTAGAGTATATCTATAAAAGTATAGCGAACTATTGCCTAAATTTTTTATCATATATAAACAAAGATCTCTCCTATACCTCCTAAAAAAATTATATTTTAAAACATCCTAAAAAAAATTTATAGAGAAAATTCCAAGATGACTCATTCACTACAGAAATCACATTTTTGCTCCACCCTTAAAACCAAAATATTATTCCCAATTTTTTTTATGAACCTCAAATCTCTTCTTGATTTGATTTGATTTAAATGAAATCATAGTTTCCTTTATTTATAGTGTTTCTGCATTCGGTTATGGGGTTGAGATATAAAATTGGTTGGTTCAACCTATACTTTTTGGCTGGGTCCACTTAACAAAATCTTTCATATCTCCTCATTCCTATGGATTATAGGGATTTTCATATACCATTGGAATATCTTGGAATAATATATTCAATGATATATCATATGATCCCATTTGAGCTAGGTGTTTAGATAAATATTTCCTTCAAATATAGTGTATCTAAATTGGGTATCAAAAGCCCAAATTTGATATTTCCAACAATCTCCATCTTGCAATTTTATCCTATATATATTTAGTATCCCCTATCACTAACATCACTGAAAACAATATTTATAACATATAAATCATGATTGTGTAGGGTGAGTTTGGAAACCATAATTTTCTGAGAATACTAAGATAATTAACAAAGGGATTGAAGCTAGAAAACTCCATACTATAAGAAGAACTAGCAATGGTTGCATGCCATCTATATTAATCATATGTCGCAATAGATAGGTTCACTATAAATACATCCTTATTTTTTCTATAAATAGAATCTAGGGGAATATATGTCTTCTTTTATATTCCATGATATACTATAAGTTATTCCTCTAAGAGCCCTAAAACTAATTTACTCCACATACTTGGAGCCTAACATAAAATGTCCTAATCATTAAAATTTTCAAGAAAAAGAACATGACTATCATAGCTTAAATTCTATATAGGTTCTCTATAAATACACCCTTATTTTTTCTATAAATAGAATCTAAAGGAATCTATGTTATTTTTTATATTCAATGATATAACATGAGTTATTCCTCTAAGATCCCTAAAGGTAAATTACCCCACATACTTGGAACCTAACATAAAATGTCCTAATCATTAAAATTTTCCAGAAATAAAACATGGCTACCCTACATTAAACTATATATATATATATATATATAGATAGATAGATAGATAAAATTTAATGTAGGATAACCATGTTTTCTTTCTTGAAAATTTTAATGATTAGGATATTTTATGTTAGATTCCATTTTGCATCCCTTGTGTCAACCATATTCAGTTAAGCATCTCTTATATATACCCCAAACTATCCTACAATATATCCTATAACATTCTAGGCAACTTTAGCTTCAATGTACTTATGGTGCATTACACAACTCTTCTATAATCCCATGTACTATGCAAAGGAATTCCACAATGGTTATAAGTTCCATGATATATATTATGTGATTGTAAGGTTACATCATAAATCAATTATTTACATCGTCAAATCCTGTTTTACAAAGTTATGTGGTCATCAGTTAATACCATAACATAGCCATGGAATTCAATGATAACCCACTTTAAACCATAATATCTTATTATTGATGGCTATTTGGTAACATGATCGAGTATAGATTGAACTGAATTGAGAATAAACGCGTGTCAATGTTTTTTGAATCACTAATCCATGGTAAATGCATATCAGATTGATCAATGGTTTCAAGTCTTGGCTCGTAGCGTTCTGTACCAAACCATCTGCAAAACTGTTTACTAAATTCTCTGCAAGCTAGCCCTTTAACCAAACCATCATCGACAATGAATATTGTAAATATAGAAATTTAAGTAAGGGATTCTCAATAAACAAGTATGAACCTAATAACATAGAGTCCATAGAGGCTAGACCAATTGTTATGGATATTTTGGCATGAGTTATGTGGTTCAGGTTCTTCAAAAAATTCAAAGGTTCCAACACAAAAATTTCCTTGGAATTTTCTCAAACTTTCATGGAGCCCGAGCAATGGTTTAGAAGTTGATTTTTATCATTATAGAGGATACCATAAATTTGGTAGTTCATATCCATTATTAAGAAGAGAAGCAGTTCTATTTTTGTTTATTAACCTTCCCAATTACCATATCTATGAAATGGAAATCATTGGGATGCTTTGTCTCAACCATGGAAGCATGTGATCTTCATTTTCCATAAGTTTACTACCTACAAGGCATGTGTAGTATGATTTTTCATTACCATATAGTAATTTTAATTCATATCAAAGAAGGGAAACTATTGAACATGCCATTTTATCTTCTTAAGAGCTTGGTAAAAATGGCCACAATTGTGAGAAAATGGATTAGCCTTGCTATAGGGTTATATCACCAAGGAGTCATCAAAATGATAGCATTAGGTAATTTAAAATGGTTAAAAATTCCATCATAGTTTTTCTCCAAGGGTATATGTGTTGACAAATGTAACTATTTTCATTCTTCATAATTCTTGTATTCATTTCAATAATATGTAACAACCAAGAACGTAAAGAAAATAGTTATTATGATTCAAGCACGGGTTTCATGCTTAGTATTGATGGCCTTCTAGGTAAATAATTTTCTTCATGCTTCTAGGTTTTGTTAGGTCTTAGGATTTATTTTCCTGAATCAAAGGAGTCACCATCATGTTTGTAAAACCCTTCAGGGAAAAATGTATTTGGAAAAATAATTATTTGAGTCTAGAAAGTCTAAGAAACTCCAAAAGTACAAGTCAGCCCAAATATTTACAAGTTGGTATAAAGGAGGGAATTTGACCCCTTAAGAAGGCTATATAAAGAATTCGACCTCATTTGAGACACACTCACTCACAAGTTTGATATATCAAGAAAGAGATTGATCTGAAGCTAGGAAGAAAAAGAAGAAGAGTGAAGGTATAGGAAAAGAAAAGAAGGATGAACAATATTTGTTTTGGGCTCTAGCTCTCTCACACGTGCAAAGTTCTATGGTTTTTGGTGTTGTAGAAGGACGTCAAAGTTGTAGGTCAGAGTTGCGGTAGGATGAAGTGAAAAATCTTGTAGCCGGAAAGAAGAAAACCTTATATATACCTCGTTCACCTTTGGAGAGCTTAAAGGGTCGAAGTTGCAGGATGAGTTGCAATATCAAAGCTAGTAGGTCAATGTTGCAATGTGTAGAAGTTTGGTGCAAAATCAAGGAAGGACTTGAGGAAGGGCTAACTTGGTACTAGGAGAAGGATTTGTTTTGGTGTTTTGGTCTTTGTATCTCATTTGAAGTAGATTCGATGAGGGGAGTTTTTGGGTTTTCCCCTTGGAAGGGGTTTTCCCTGGATAAGTGCGTAGTATTTGTGTCCTCTTTTGTTACAATTATTGTACTTGATATTGTTTGATGAACATATAAAACTAAATAACATAAATAAGATAAGTAATATTCATAAGAAAATATCAAGGTTAAGGAAAATAAGATTAATAACTACCACTTTGTATTTTCCAACATGGTATCAATGCTAAGGTGAACAAGGAAGGAAATTGGAAGGACACTAGAAGGAATTACTTGGCAAGGGAAAGGTACAAAGAAACTACCAAGGAAATAATGAATAAGATTTCAAGAAGGATTTAAAACTCATTGGTAGAAGACCTAGGAGGAGGGTTTCTATAGAACAATATCAATACTACATCAAAGGAAATCTGCAAGGTTGTTGAGCTCTCTTGAAAGAAGATCTATTTGGAAAGCATCTTTGAAGAATGCATCAAAGATCTTGGAATTTGTTACTAGATGAAGCATCTTTCAAGCACATCATTGAAGACTCTTCAAATATCTTGAAGACTTCAAGAAGGTTGAAGACATCATCAAGGAGAATCTTGATATCAAGTACGTATCATATTATTACATCATGTTTGAATCTTCAAGTCTTATGTGTTCTTTCTGTAAGGAGAGAAATAAGCTTATTGGAGAATCAAATTTTATAGCATGGAAAAAAATAATTTACATGATACTCAAAGGACAAGAAGTGATGGAATATGTTACTGCATAAATCATTGAACCAAGCAAGGACAAGACACAATAACTATCAAAGTACAAAAAAGAGGAAGTAATTTCTATAAGGATCATAGTTGAATCAATTAAGGATTATCTTAATCCTTTTTTTGAAAACATGAAGACTTCCAAGGTCATGCATGACAAGGTAGTGAATTTTTACTTTGTAAGTGAAATAGGACTATAAAATATGTCTTTGTGCAATAATTTATATAGAATGAAGAAATTAAATAATAAAGAGGTGGAATCCTTTATCATGAATGTCTATCAACTAAGGGACCATTTGCAAGAACTTGGGGAACCTATTAATGAAGTAACCATCTATGTACTAAATGGATTACCATAAGAATGGAGCAAATTTTCACCAAGCATCTACCCTAAAAAGGATTCAACTTGCTTTGATGAGTTGTGGGTGCAATGAATATTGGAAGAATCAATGATCAAAGTCGAGGATGATATTGGATCAAATGAGAAATTTCAAGCCTTTTTGGCCCAAGTCGAGCAGTTGAATAAGGGAAAGTTTGGTTAGTCCAAGAAGAAATATATGTATAAGGCTTAGTTCTTCAAGAAAAATGAGTTTGGACACTTTAAGAGGGATTTTCAAAACCAACAAAACAGAAAGACAAAGCAAATGAGTGAAGTTGATTTTAGAAAATTATATATTACGAAGCAATGGAACATATAAAATATTGCAAAAATATAAACACAAAAAATGCATAAAACAAGAGAGACATAGATATACGTGGTTCACCCAATTTGGGCTACGTCCATGGAGAAACAACTAGTCCTTCTTTTATTATATTATCTAGCAAACTGAAGAGATACAACCTATAGTAGATCTGCTGTAACACCCTCTTCGCTCTCAATCTCGTTTGTCTTCCTCACTCAGAATACAGATGTATATAGATGCAATACAATTCCCTCATATATAGTGAGGGGTTACCTTCTAGGGCAAAAAACCCTAAATTAAACATAACTTCTACCATCAGATCATCTGCCTAATGAATGGCCTAGATTGACTAGAAATTACTAGACTTTTACAAGGCAATTTTACATTTATTTTTAGCTTCGAGGGCACTTCCCCCCCGCCGAGGGAACATTGGCCCTCGGACCCCCCAACTGGGGGGATCGACCCCCCTACACCCCCCCACATGGAGGGGTGTATAGTCTTCCTAGGGTATACATCCGGCTGAGACCTTTGAATACAGACGATAATCAGGCTCCACACCTAACAATTGATGTAGCCAAAGAAATGGGAGAACCTGAGAAGAAGATGAATAAGGAAGAAGGGAATGATCATTATTACTAAAGAAGATTCACTAACTATCAGTGTATTTATCTTTATTTTTGGATAATATGTTCTTCATAACGTCATAGAAAGAAACATATGAGAGTAGCATGCCTAGAATTTACATGATTAAGATTATTTGTAGAAATCATCTAGATATATAGATAAATAGTTTTTCATATTATTCATCTGGAAACTAGCTAACATTATGATATAGGTAGTCATCTTCCTTAAGTGGATCATAATGATCCTAGAAGAACCATCATTATAGAAGGTTCTTGGGAAAATCACTATGACAAAGTTAATATACATTCCCTCTAATGTGGAAGTAACACTGGTAAAGGGATGAAGGAGTGCAATGGGCGAAGATGCATGGTCTTTGTGAGATATAGAGATAGCTAGATGATTGGATGAAAGTACTTGAATGCATGTTAGATATAAAAATTTGTATAAGATTCATATGTGTAGAATATTGTGTAAATAAATTTGGTCATAACTATGCTTAGGTATATGGAGATATGATGCTTGAAAAGAATAATATTTGACTTACTAAAGCATGTATAAAATATTAAGCCTTTCTCTAGAATATGTAAATAATGATTAACATCCAGTATCTCCAGAAGAAAAGTATTGACTTAGTAATCAAGTTTGATCCTTTGGCGTTTTGATGCATGAAGGAAGTTTCAAGTGGAGATGGTTGATGAGGATGTTGATGAGAAGGCCATAATGACAAGGTAAGCCTAATTTGTTTACGATTTTGTTATCTGGTTAATATATTGTTTTGATACCTAAAAGGAAGTTCCAATAATTCATAATGCCAGTTGAGGCAAGTTCAAATGTATGAATGGAAATGGATGAATAATGTTTAGGAAATCTCAACATATGGTACCTATCAACTATGAAGTCAAGATGTGTCCATATTGGGGTAGAAGGGTAGTTGTGCAAGAAGATAACTTGAAGGTAAAATGAGATCACTTTCATGAGGAAGCTATGATTTGGGAAGTCTCTATGCAATGCCTTCATGTCAAAGATGAAAGTGATGAGCAAGAGTGATAACCTAGATCTTGTCAAAAGAGCGAAGAGTAGAGATGGATCCATGATACCTCAAAATAAAGGAAGAGATGTATAAGAATGATGGATCCACATAATTTTGACAAAATGGTAGATGATGCTATGAAGAAGACAAGCTTTGAGGCTTATGGTGTTGACTTCAAAAATAGAAAGAAATTCTAGATATCCTCTAATTTTGTGAGAGAGTAAAGGAGTATCCTTGAATAGGAGAAAGGCTTAATTCTCAATATTAAAGGAGAATAGGGATATCCTCCCTAGTTTAAAGGAGTGATGTTTGACATCACATGTGCATTCTCCTCTTGAGGTGATGAAGAGATAATGGAAAAGGATTGGATACGAATTTGTGATTTCCTTGAGAATATAATATCCAAGAAAGGAAAGGTACCGACACTCTTTGAGGATGGAATGGGTATCCAAAAGAAGAGTTGTCTAACAGGACCGATATCCTTTGAGGACTGAAGATTGGAGATCCAAGATAAGAATAGTCCTAAAAGGACATACCTTGTAGAAATATGGATTGGCTATGTACCTTATATAGGTAGTTTGGTATCACATGTAAAGCCTCTGATCATAATTCTCTTGCTTAAAGAAGAGCTTGTCTAGTTAGGCCTGAAAGAAAATGTTGGTCATGATGGTGGTGCTTACAATATAGCTTGTCAATCTTACTCTTCAAGTGATAATAAATTAGTTTGAGAGACAATGTTATACTAGTTGTACAATTGTGAATACCTCCCTAGTTAAGAGGAAGTGTTGAGAAATGCAACTAGTTTTTATCTTCATAATTGTTGTACTAATTTCAATATGTATCCTATGTAACAAACAAGAAAATACAATAAAATGTTATTATTATTAATCATGGGTTTCATGCTCATTATTGATGGTATTTTAGGTAAAATAATGTTCTTAGTACTTCTATTGCTTGTTAGGTATTATGATTTAATGTCTCGATTCAAAGGATTCAACATCATGTTTATAAAATCCTTACGAGAAAAATGTAATTGAAAAATGAATTATTTTGAGTCTAGAAAGTCTGGGAAAATAAAAAATTATAAGTCGACCCAAACAATTACAAGTCAAACTAAAGGAGGGAATTCAACCCCTTGAGAAGGCTATATAAAGAAGTAGTTTGACCTCATTTGTGACACACTCACTCACAAGTTCGATCTATCAAGAAAGATTTTCATTTGAAGTTTGGAAGCAAAAATAAGAATGGCGAAGGTTGGGGAGAAGAGAGAGTGCACACCAAAGACCCAAAGCTCAACCCTTCATCATTCAATAGTGTTCCTTGTGAAATCCTTGGCCCTTCATCACATGATCACACTCTAAAGCCCTCAAGCATCACCTCTCATCCTTTGAAAATGTTCCATATGCCCTCATTTTTCTTCTTAAGCACATGAGTGCTCCTCAAATCCATGAATACTATCCCTTCAACCTTTAGCTCTGCGTCATGTTCCCTCCTTGCTTCCCCTGGCTGCACAACACACATCAGAAGCCCAAAGCCTTCTCCTTCATCCTCCAAATATGCATTGTATGTCCTCTCTTGAGTATCTCTTTCTATTGAGTGCATGAGTGCATCCCAAAGCCTTGAAGCCCCTTCCCTTCATCACTTCGGCCTTTCAAAGTGTCTCATTGTGCCCAGAAGCTCTCTTTTCTCTTTCCAAGGATAGTGTGGAGGAATGAACAAAAAATCTGCATAAAATATGTTACAATAAGATAATTTTAGACTGATTGTTGCTTGACAGGAGTAATTTCATTTATATGTATCTCAAGAAAACATGGCAAGCATGCATGAAGAATATCAGGTAAAGAAGGAATCCAAAGCAAGCCAAAATAACAAAGAACACATTGAAGCCTTGATGATCAAAGCACCTAAAGACTCCATAAGGTTGAAGTACCTCTAGAGGGGGAAGACATAAAAAATTAGAAGCTACATCCAATTTGAAGACACAAGTGGCATCGATGTCACCATTGAAGAAAGTCCATGTCATTAGTCAATATAGTTCCCAGTCATCAATAATTATGACTTGTCATGTACATCACATGATGGCGTGGAATTTATTATGTAATAATGTAATAATTGTAAAGATAAATAAGTGGAAGTCTGAGTCATGTATGGACAAAAGATCCATGTAATTCCAAAAGACATGTAATTCCAAAAGTCATATGTAATTCCAAAAGTCATTTAGAAGTCCAAAGGTTGCAGAAGTTCAAAGGTCATTAGGAGTTGGAAAGTCAAGAGCCACGAGGATATGAAAGGTCATGCCTCAAGTTATAAAATTATCTTCATTACCCATGCAAAGGACTTTTAACCTTTTATTATCCTAATTAGATAGATAGATTTAGTGCTTTGGGGAGTGAGTAGTGGCTCTAACACTCCACTAATGGAGTTGGTGATGTTCATTGTACTTAAGTATCTTGGAATTTTTTCTTAATACTTAAATCCTTTCAGCCAACACATTTGCATACATGGATTCTGTATTTTTTAAGTCTATTCTTTGAATGTTCATGATGCATGTTTTATTTCACATATATTGAAGTAATTGAACTATTTTTGTGACTTTGGTGATTAACTTATTGGAAATGTGTTGTCATGTTTGTAAAAATTGCCACATCTATGTGAACTAATTGATCTTAGATGAGCCTTTCTCATGTGTGTGTGTCTCCATTAGGGTAGTTGTTGTTGATTCCAGAGGTAGCCTCAGATTTGTTATAAGACCAGTGCCTAGAACATCTAGATTTTGTGTGTCTCATATGATTTTCCAGAAACTAGAGACATCATATATATTTTTGAATATATATATTCAAAATATATAATAAACAACACTGGTTGGTTCATTCATCAAAAGGCGTAAGCCATGTATTTCTAGTACTTCTTCACATATACAACAAACAAAAATATATTTATAAACTAGTGGAGGCCGAGTAGTTCAAGGACCTATAGTTTAATCATATTTAGCAGAGAAATGAGAGAGGATAAGGAGATGGGTTAACTCATCACATAGAGCTTGAAGCATCAGGGATTCTACACTTATCACATACAGCTTGAAGCCTCTAGAATTCTACACTTATTTGAGTTAAAGGTCGACATAATGGATGAAAGAGGATGGGTGTGATGATTCAAGGAGAGCAATTTTAAAGATATAATACCAAAGATCCATACATACACATGCATTAACAAGTCAATACAAATGAAATTGTAAGAACATATGAAACATTTCTAGCAGCTACGATTACGTGAATGCATAAAGGAAACATGAACATAATGGAATTTAACCTTGGGATAACATGTTATAGTGCTCGAAGGAGGAATCACCACCATTTCCTTAATATTATGAAATATGCATATCATAAATTCATACAGTCTTGAAAATAACATGTAGTTGTTTCTTTAGGATTTTGAACCATTGTGAAGTGTTGCTTCCCACTATTTATCTGAATAGGGGACCATTAAATAGTACTTACAACAAAAAATCTTTAGCCAAGCCTCAATCGTCAGATCAACTAGCGATCTCGGCCTGGGATGGCTCTGTGCCCCAAAAATGACTAGAAAAGATTAATTTTTTCATTAAATGGTGACACATTACAGGATAACAAAACAAGTCAACAATCAGATGAAAACGTCAATGAAATATCTCCTTCTCATCCATGGGATCGCCTTCGCTTCAGGTTGTAACTTTCCCATGGTCTAGCCACCTGTATTACTCAGTCGATTCCCGTCACTTCTACGTTTATTTCTCGGGTCATCTGTTCTTCAATACTAGGATCAGTCAACTATTAGTTTAATGCCGCAATACAAAAGCAGAGGACGCATAGTCGATACTTCGTCTTCCCTCTGCATGGAGCACCATGCTGGATCATCAACTCCTCTCGAGCTTCCATGTCTTCATTTACTCTATATTATGTTTGATGACTGTGTTGTTGGACGTACACTAAAAAATACCCTTGTCATCCCACTGAGCGGAAGTGAAATAGACGTTTTAATGTTTGTTGATTTGGGCCGATTCAATCTCGTCCATTAATCCAAGCCGATTCAACCTAGGTCATTGATCTAGGCCTATTGGTATCACAATTACAATACAAGGGAGGGCCTCTTTACCATATTCCATAGTTCTTGTTAATTGTCTGGACATGAAACTTCAATAAAGAATGATACATAAAATATCGCATCTGAAACCAAGACTTGCATATCGCCATAGGAAAGGGAAAAGGGGCTTTAACATTGATTTATGGTGATTTTCGATGTTTTGGACATGACCATTTATAGAATGTATCACATAAAATATTGCATCTAGGAGGGTCCTCACACATCACAATCACAAGTTGGAAGGGACTTCAACAGAGGAGGGACTTTAACTTGTGCGACCCCACTTACGATATCACAATCAGCAGGGGTATGAATTATCACAATCCATGAAAAAGGAGTTGTGATGGGACTTGGAAATGGAAATCGGTAGGGAAACTTTATGATATGTGATATTGCAATCACAAAAGTTGAAAAGGGGTATGGGTAGATATGTATTACAAAAATGGAAGGGGCTGATAGCGATTATGGTTGTGAGTCTCAACACTTAAGAAGGGTTTTGACATTATTTTTTATTTGTTTAAAACATTTCAAATGGGAATGGGAAACACGACTAGAGTTAGACATACAAAAGGATTTCAGCTAGAGCTAAAAATGGGTCACTACAGCTAGAGTTTATAAAAAAAAAGGAAAAAAATGGGGTTTGTGAAAGAAATGGTTTTAAGAGAATATGGAATTTCTCTAAAACAATTTAAACTGGACTAGTTCTTCCTCCTTTAATCTCCAATTTGTAAAGCACAACAACCTCTTTTAGAAAAGCAGTAGATAGATGCACATGATTAATCAAACTAAAAATTATTTCTAGGGGTTATCATGGATAACATATGGCTTGGAGGCTATCTCCAAACATCTTTTTTCTTTTGCCCTCTTTGTAGAATTGGAACTCTCTTTCCAGAAGGTGACAACATTATGTCCACCTAGAGACAAGGAATTGGATTGCAATGCATCAAGAACCTGCAGATTGTTAACTCATCTTTTGGGAATGGAGTCTTTTCTAAACAAACGATAATTTTGTGAAAGTGGAATTTTCAACAGAAACTGGAAATTTCATATAATATTTACAATACACACACTGGTATTTACAATGGGTGCAAGACAAGTACCTCTAATTCTGGAAATAGAGTTTGAGGAACTGACCATTTACTCATAGCTCCAATGATTCACCATCCATATTTTTGAGCAGGTACGTATTATTCCCTTTCTCTTCTAAAATTTTGAAAGGGATGATCCAAAGTGGATATAATTTTCTGTGTTTTACTTTTCCTTCATGTCGGGTGTCCCATAAGAGAAATAAATCTCTTGGTTGAAAAGGTAAATCCTTAGCCTTCTTGTCAAATAGGGATTTCATCTTTTGTTGGTAATTTGCCAATTTAGCCCCCACCTATTCTCTGTTTTCATGAAGTTTGATCAGTATTTTTATCCTTCGTGTCAAGGCACTTTGCTCTTCCTCAGTTTCCTGTAGTAACTTCGCCACTGGCATGGCTAATTGGATTGGGAATATTGCAACCTTCCCATACACTAGCTAGAAGGGTAATTTTCCAGTGGATTGTTTAGGAGTCATTCGGTTAGCCCATAAGGAAAAATTCAATTGGAAGTCATAGTTCCTTTGATTCTTGGTGATGGTATTCTTCAACACTCTCACCACAATTGATTTTGAGGACTCAGCCAAGTTTTCACCATGAGGACAGTAAGTATTGGAGTGTTTGATGATGATATTGAATTTATGACATAATATGTTGAATCTTGTAGATTTGAAGACTTGAGCATTGTCAGTGATAATTTTGATAGGAAAACCAAAATGAGATAACATTTTCTCCTCCATAAACTTTCTTACCATTGAATCTGTAGCATTTCTGGCTAGGATTGCCTCTACCCACTTGGTGAAATAATTCATGGCTGTTAATATCCACTTATGTTGGCCAATGGAAGGTGGGTTTTTCTCTCCTATAAATTCTAGTCCCCACTGCCTGAAGGGTTATTCCATGTGCAATGGGATCAGGGGAAGAGGATAAATTTTTTGTCTCTCAACAAAGGCTTTGCAATTTTGACATGGCCTGACTCGGGAATTAACATTTCCAAATAGGGTAGGCCAGTAGAATCATGCCTTGAGGATTTTGTGAGTTGCGATCTTTCAGCTGTAATGACCTCCAAAAACTCCATGAAATTCCTCAATCACTTTATGAGTTTTGCCTTCTACCAAACATAACAACAAAACTCCCACATCGTCATTCTAGTAGAGTTTACTATTGGATATGATATAATTTTGAGATTTTCGTCCCAGGGTTCTGTACTTAGATTTATCCAGTTCTAGTGGGCACCTCAGGAATAAGAGACAATGGATGATATTCTTATACCACGGTGATCCCTCATATTTAGCATAGATCTTTTGTTCCGATGTTTTAATCTCATTCTATTGAACTTTTGTTTTGCCTTCCTCTGTTATCAGTTTGATCCCTAAAGCTTGGTAATTAGATTCTAATAAAATCTTTCCCAACCCTTGACCTTTTATGAGCTTAGTAGGCTTTATGTCTAACTCATATTCCTATATCTTTGCTATCCACCTACCCCTTTTTCCTTCACTGTCTCCTTCCACAAGGATGTCCTTGATCGTTGTCGTTGGGACAAATGCTATCATTTATGATTGTAGCACATACACTCAAAATGCCTTCAAAGCCTTGACTAGTGCATATGCTTATTTCTCAAAGATGTTATATTTCAACTCAACATCCCTCAGGACTTCACTAAAGAAGGTGATGGGTTGTTCATAAAAATATTTATTCTTCTATAGCAGAACTACAACAATATTATATGGAGAACCAAAATAAAATATATAGAAAGGCATTGAGTAGTTAGGGTTGACTAGTACCGGTGCTTCAGCCAACACTTCTTTAATTCTAGTAAAATAATCTTGGGGGGCAGGGCTTCACTTGACATCATTTCATTTTTTAGCATATATATAATACCCTCCACTATTTATGCATAGTTGGGTATGAACCTCCTCAAGAAATTGACTCTCCCCAAAAAGGCTTGGACCTCTTTATTATTTCTGGGTAGAGGAATATGACTGATAGCTTCAACTTGCTTATGATTCATTTTCACTCCTTCTTGCACTACTATGTGTCCTAATAGATTTCCCTCACTTAAGGAGAACTAATATTTCTTGGGATTCAAAGAAATACCATACCTCCTGCATTTATGAAAGGTGAGCTTAAAGTGGAGGATGTGTCCTTCATTGGTCTTAGAGAAGACTGTGATATCATCCAAATATACCACTACGAACTTGTCTTTCTCCCTTACAAAAGATATATCCATAGCTCTCTGAAACTTTTCCCCTGCATTAATAATACTGAAAGGCATGAGAGCATACATGAATGTTCCCCAAGTGGTGGTGAAAGCACTCTTCTTCTAATCATCAAGGTGGATTGCCACTTGGATGTAACCAGAGAATCCATCCATCATGGACATTTTGACTGGACCAACTACCTTCTGCAATATGTAATCAATCTTAGGTAGTGGGTAGTTGTCTTTCAACGATGCCCTGTTAAGGTTTCGAAAATATATACATAGCCTTCTTTCTCCATTCTTATTTCAGACTAGGACTAAGTTGGCCACCCACTCTGAGTACCTTAAAGGCACTATGATTTTAGTCTATAGAAGTTTCCTCACTTCTTTATCAATGGAGGGGGAGTAAGAGTGGATTAATCTTCATGAGCTTTTGTTTTCATGGTTTTATTCCACTCTTTAAAGGAACCTTATGTTGTATGATGTTAGTATCAAATGCTTTTAAGTCCTCGTAAGACCAAGCAAAAACATCCTTATAGATTTTGTGGAGATTTAAATACCTTTGTTTATATTGTGAGGGGATTCCTTCTGATAGTCTAACCATCTAGGGTTCCTCATCTAAGACGATATTGCAATCTTCTATTGTTCACCCATCTCTATAGCCATTGGTTTGGAGGTTACATCATCCTTGTTAAATAGTCTTTCCAATGGGACTAGCCCACGAGGAATGGTATTCCCTTTCAGTTGTAGAATTTTATTTCTAGCTACCATGTATTCCCACAGAGTGGGTTCCTGATCTACCACTTTTTCCTCTCCTTAATCAATGGCTGAGTTAGCAAACTTCCTAACTACTTCTATAAATTATTGATCTTCTCATCTTCTTTGAATACCTCCTAGTGCTTGACATTATCAGGTATAGATGGCCTATATCTGACCTCCACCTCATACCCGAGAAGCAAGTTTTGAGGGCATTTGAAATTGTTTGCTGCTACAACAAGGGAATCAACCATTTTATTTCCTTCTCTAGGTAGAAATTGGATATTAAAAGCCAGGAAGAAGTTATCAATCAAATCCCATAATTTATTCTAGTAAGTCCTCAATCTGGGGTGTTTAGCCTAGCACTAATTTCTGGTTTGCTTTACAATCATCTCAGAGTCTCCATGCACATTTAAGCATTCAATATTCATATTCCTTATTGTTTGTATCCCAAGGATCAATTCTTCATACTCTGCCATGTTTTTGGTTGCCTCAAACTCGATATTGAATGAGAGGGGTATCAAGCTTCCCTCAGGAGATACCAACAATACTCCTACTCCATTTCCCTCTTTGGAATTTTCTTTGTCAAAGTATAATTTCCATAGTTTTTTTTCATCAGTGTGCTTGTTTTTCTTCTAGATGGTCTCATATTGTTCTAGGAACAAGCAGGAGATGTCGCTTTCTTTTCCTTAGATTGGGGAATTTTTTGAACCTTCAGCTGGGGTAACAATTTTTACAAATCTAGACTCTCTGTACAACCTCCTTTCTTCACCTCTAAAAGTGGGAATAATGGCATATGTTAGATATAATTTTATACATCTCCCCACCTTGGAACCCAAATTCCTAGATAGGAGCATGCATAATCAAGGGGGAACATCTTCCACTGCGATTTCATCACTACACTCTTCACAGGGATTTGAGTTGGTTTACAACCAAATATTTTATCATTCCAAAGAATTTGACCCTCTTAGAGTCAAAGGAGTATAGGTCCTTTTAGTGCCTAGTGATATGTAAGCCTGGTTGTTCCATCATAGCTAAGGGCATGAGGTTATGCGAGGCTCCGAAATCCAACATGCAGTTATGCAATAAGAGGTCATGAATGACCAGGGTCACATAGAAGGGTGTAGGGAAGATCAAGTTCTTCAACATGAGGCCCAAAAACAACCATTGCTCTTTCTTCTTGAAGGTTTAAATAGTAATGGGTCAGTATAGAGGTGGATGGAAGCATGAACTGAGAGACTTTGAATTTATAAGTGGGCTTATTTAGAAGTTCAATTACAGGAACAAGGATCTTTACCTTTTCGAGTTCCTTCTAAAGATTGAATGCAAGTTGTCTTTTTTCTGCATCTCCTAGCTCTACTTCTCTTTCCTTATTGTTGGAAGTTTTTATCAGAACTTGTGCCTTGTCTTCTGTGTGTACCTCAGAGCTATTGCATTCCTTATTTGAGGGGAATTTTACCTTGGATGATTCAGGATTCATCTTACCTTTCCCGTTATCTAGGACTAGGAGAATATCTTATGGAGTAGTTCCCTTTTATTGTTCTGGTTCCCTCGACCTCTTTCTTGAATATGTTAAATCATACCTTCGATGTAGTTGTGCTTGAATGAAATACACAAACTATTTACAATAATCACCTCTTCTCATTTGTTATTGCTTCTCTATCTTGACTTGTCTCATCGTCAACCATGTTTTCATGTTCTTATTCAAAGAGAGAGGAATACAAGTCTCCCTGCATCTCATGTGTATCTGATGGTTGTTCATTAGGATCATCTTCTAAATATAGAGGAGGAGGGATCTGATCAAGTTGATATTTTCTTTCCCTTTAAAGTATCTACAATGGAGGCCTTTTGTATTATGGGTTAAACCCTCAGTTGTTACCTTAAGAATTCTATTTCTGGAGACTCTTGTTCTCTAGCTCAAGTTTCACCACCTTATGCGGTAAACTCTTGATGAGTTTATCCATTTATTCCCACTTCAAATATGGTGATTCTTTAGCTTAAACAGAGGAAGATGTTTCTTCTTTCCTCCTTTTCCTCTCCATAGGTTCATCCTTACCTCTTGACTTCCCTGCCGAGGTGAAATTTTCTTCTACCTCAAGAGCATCAACTTAGATTTGATCCAAAGTGCGAGACTTCCTTTCTCTTAGGGTAAAACCAAAGTCTGATTCAAAGCCCCCGACAAATACTATGGGAACAACAACTTTAGGGGGATTTAGCTCACCAAGCAGGTTATTATACTTCTTATTGAACCTTTTTATGAATTTTTAAATATCCTCTTCTAGCTTCTTCCTTATAGCATTGAACTTTGCAAGGACATAGTCATGATTTCTCTTTTCACCCCACTTTCATGTGAAAGAGTTTTCAAGTTTCGCCCAGGTAGTGATGGAGGCATTGGGTAGGTATTTAAACCATTTTATGGCTTCTCCATCAAGCGATTGTAAAAAGAGTCTTAGGACCACATCCAATTGTTCTACATTTAGATTCTTAGCAAAATAACAAAAGGTTTCAATGTGTCTCTGTGTAATGTTTTCATCCTGGCCATTGAACCTAGGAAAAATATTTAGGTAGTCCTAATTCATAGCACTTAGAGGTTGAGGTAAATCAAGAGGGGGATATTCATTCAATAAGAAACCTAGAATAGCCATCTGAATTAATGGAGGGGGTTGATATTTTCCAAAAGAACTTGGGCCAAAACCGTAGTTGTTGGAGTGGTTAGATTGAGAGCAAGGTATGTAAGGATCTTAGGAGTAAATTATGAGCAGTGAATGACAGTGGTTTGGGAGATGGATGAGGAGGCTTCGAAGAATGATGAGAAAATTGTTGCAAATAACACTGAGAGGGGGGGTGGGTGAATCAGTATTATCAAATTCTTTTCAATATACCTTCCAGATTTATACTTTAATTTATTCTTCAGATATTGATCATTAGTTTGTATGTCATTGCCATATAATAATGAAAAAGAACAAGAAAAATAGATAGGCACACCAAAGAACACAAGATATAAGGTGGAAACCCAATGTGGGTAAAAACCACCTTCTGCAATATGTCTCTATCTTCTTTGAATTAGAAACTTCTTGTACAAGGATTTTGTACTGGTGCAATCCTTTACCGGTACGCAGGCTACAACTTGCAGAGAGCTACAACTCTCTCTCGTTTTCCAGTCTCTCCTAGAAGGGAGCTACAACCCCCTTAGCTCTTTTACTTCTTTAAGGACCATGTTTCATAAATTTTCAGACTGGATCCAAGAAGATCAAATAATCCTCAAGTACATGCAAATCACCCAATCTCCTTAACAATCAACCAATGAATCACCCAACTCTTCAGAATGCTGTAAATAGAAAATTAATACCAGAAATCTAAACCCAGAACTCTGCAGCAATAGATAAAAGACAGCCAACAAATGTTTCAAGATAAGTCTGCAACTTCACTAAGAGGGGCCTGCGAATATCCGCACTGGTCGGTCTTCTACTCTGCGTATCTTCGCACCTCTCATTCTTCTATCCTACGTACTTCTGCTTAGATCCGCACCTGCATTGTTTGCCTGACAGCGTACCTCCGCATTGTGCCTTCTTCTGCGCTACGTACCTCGCACTACGCCTTCTGCTTTGCTACGTACCCCTGCACTGTGCTTTCTCCTGAGTTGCTTACCTCGCACTGCGCCTTCTGATGTGTTGCGTACCTCTGCACTGCACTTTCTCCTGCACTACGTACCCGCAAACTCATGCCGTGGATCGCTTGTGAACTTCTGATTAGGGCCAGATTAACAGTCCTCCAATGTGCCACAGTCAGTCAGATCCACAGATCTGTTCATGCGCCCGAGTGATCACGACTTATCAATAGATTCACCTTAAGTTTTCTCCTTGATTTAGATCTAGCTTTTAAAACTGATCACCCAAAATTTCAGATATTAAGATATTCAAATTTCACAAGTCCATAGCCAAGTGATCTCCTTTCCTTTTAATAGGCAAGCCTTTACTCAAACCATGGTCCAAAACCATAGGTATTCAATACTAGGAACCCAATACCTTGGATCTATACTTTTAGATGCAAAACCACGGATCAAAACCATAGGATCAAATATGTCAAGCTAAATACCATGGACCATTCATAAAGGTTCCCACGTGCACACGCTTTTTTGTATTGGAGAGACTGAAACTGGGGTCCGCAGCTTCTGAATGAAGCACCTGTGTGTATGTCCGTACTTCTTGGTCGGCGTACCTGTGGGTCCACAGCTTCTCTTAGGATCACCTGCGAGTATCTCATTTTCCATGATTTTGAGTGCCTAAACTGAGATCTGCCACTTGATTGAGTTTCCTTCAAGTACAACACCTGTACCATAGAGCCAAACTAGAATCATAATGCCAACAATAATAACATAGGTATTAGGAGTTTTGTCCTTCCATACTCTCCTAAAAATTAATTTCTCTGGGTCAGATACAGATTGGGTTTTCTACTCAAAGGTATTTGAGCAAGTGTGAGGCTTTCTAAAAGCCAGGATGATAAATGATAATGGGATTTGTGGAGTCGCCAAGCTGATGATGATGTAATCAGAACTTCTTTTCTCACCTACACAAAGAGTGCTTAACTTGTTGTATCCCTGGGGAAAAATCCTTCAATACGTTCCCCGAAAATGGTGCCAATAGATGTTGTTGCTTCTAGACACAACATTGGATTTCTTACAAGACTAGTGCCTGACACATCTAGATTTTGGGTGTCTCATATGATTCTCGAGAAATTGGAGAATTCACATATATTTTTGAGTATATATATTCAAAATATATAATAGACAACATGGGTTGGTTCATTCATCTAAAAGCATAAGTCATGTATTTCTAGTACATCTTCACATATAAAAGTCACAGAAATATATGTATAAACTAGTGGAGGCCAAGTAGTTCAAGGACCTAAAGTTTAATAAGCTTTGGCAAAGGAATGGGAGAGGCTAAGGAGATAGAATAACTCATCACATAGATCTTGAAGCGTCGGGAATTATACACTTGTCGCATAGATATTGAAGCCTCAATAATTCTACACCTATATTAGTTAAAGGTAGACATAATGGATGAAAGGGGAAGGGTGTGATGATTTATGCAGCACAATTTTAAAGATATAATATAAAAGATCCATACAGGAACATTAATTAATGAGTCATTATAGATGAAACTGTAAGAACATATGAAACATTTCTAGCAGCTACGATTACATGAATTTAGAGAGGAAGCATGAACATAATGGAATTTAACAAAGGGATAACATATTGTAGTACTCAATGGAGGAATCACCACCATTTCCTTATTATTTTGAAAGATCCATATCATAAAGTCATACAGTCTTGAAAATAGCATGTAGTTCTTTCTTTAGGATTTTGAACCATTGTGAAGTGTCTCTTCCCACTATTTATCTAGAGAGGGAGCATTGAACAATAATTACAACAAAATATCTTTAGTCGAGCTTCAACTGTCAAATCAACTAGCTGTCTCAGCCCAAGATTGCTCTTGTTGGGTTGTGTTATATTCTTTCCACATAGTTAACAGGGGGTTTGAGGGGTACCTATAACCCCACTTTATGGGGTCCAGGGCAGCACCACGAAAAATTTTGATTTTGGACCCTATGTTAGGTTGGGCGGACCCACCTATGGTTTTGTAAATGATTTTCACACATGTTTTTTGGACGCAATGGTTTTTCAGTCCATGGTATTGGATGTGATGGTTTTTCAGTCCATGGTATTGGATGCGATGGTTTTCGGTCCATGGTATTGGATGCTTCGACATGTATAAATATGTATTATAATATTGAAAGGAACAGAATGAAAAATGAAGCTGGTAGTCCTGGTTTTGCGATCTAGTGGGAAAATCTTTGTGTATATGTGTTTTATGTGTTATGCTCTCACATTGTTTATTTTTCTTTGTTTTAGAATTCGTATGCAAGTAATTTCTATACAAGGTTAAAACCTACAGCTTTGTGGCCCAAAAATCACTAGAAAAGATTAATTGCTTCATTAAATAGCAACACATTACAAGATAACAAAATAATTCAACAATCAAATGAAAACACCAACGAAATATCTCCATGCCCATCCATGGGATTGCATTCGCTTCAAGTTGTAGCTTGCCCAAGGTCTAGCCATCTGTGTCACTTATTTGATTCCCGTCGCTTTTGCCTTTATTGCTCAGATCCTTCGTTCTACAAAACTGGGAGCGGATAACTATTATTTTAATATCACAAGACAAAAGTAGAGGATGCTTGAGTGTACCTCCTCTTCCGTCTGCATGGAGCACCGTGCTAGATCATTAAGTCCTCCCAAGATTCCATGTCTTCATTAATCTGTATTTCTTTTTATGACCATGGTGTTGGATATACACCAAAAAATATCCTCACCATCCCTCTGAGCGGAAGAGAAATAGAGGTTTTAATGTTCATTGATCTGGGTCGTTGATTCAGGATGATTCAATCTAGGTCATTGATCCATGCTGATTCAATATGGGTTGTTGATCTGAGCTTGTTGGTATCGCAATCGCAATATATGAGAGGGCCTTTTTACCATATTTCATAGTGCTTTCTAATTGTCTGGATGTGAAACTTCAATAAAACATGATACATAAAATATCAAATCCAGAACCAGGACTTGCATATCGCAATCGGAAAGGGAAAAGTTGCTTTCACATTGGTTTATGGTGATTTTTGATGTTTTGAATGTGATGGTTTATATAATGTATCACATAAATATCACATCTATGAGGGTTCTTTCACATCAAAATTTCAAGTTGGAAGGGACTTCAACGGAGGAGGGACTTTGATTTGTGCAATCCCCGATTGCGATATTGCTATCGGCGGGGGAAGGAATTATCACAATCAGAAAAAAAGAGTGGTGAGAGGACTTGGATATGGAAATTGGTGGGGGCACTTTTTGATATGTGATGTCACAATCACAAAATTTAAAAACGGAGATGGGAATATATGTATCACAAAAGGGAAGGGACCGATAGTGATTATGGTTTGTGGGTCCAAACACTTAAAAAGGGTTTCAGCATGATCATTGCATTTTTTAACACATTTCAAAGTGGGATGGGAAACATAGCTAGAGTTGGATATAAAAAGGGATTTCAGCTAGAGTTAAAAATGGGTCACTACGGCTAAAGTTTAAAAAACAAAGGAAAAAATGGGGTTTGTGAAAGAAATGGTTTTAAGAGAATATGGAATTTCTCCAAAACAATTTAAATTGGACCTGTTCTTCCTCCTTTAATCTTTGATTTCAAAGCACAACAACCTCTTTCAGAAAAGTAGCAGATAGATGCAAATGATTAGTCAAATTAAAAATTATTTCTAGGGGTTATCAAGGATAACATATGGCTTGGAGGCTAGCTCCAAACATCTATGTTATTTTTCCCTCTTTGTACAACTGGAACTCTCTTTTTAGAAGGTGACAATAGTAGTAATATTACTTATTTTAGAAGCTCACTTTATTTCGCCTCTGTAGTGAAAGAACCTTGATACATATGAAATTGAACATTCATAAGGGACACTCTCTTTCTCATTAAAAAGCACGTCCACACTTCTCTCTTCTGTTAAGCACTAAAGCCAAGGAATATCTTTAAGTAAATGGTAGCCATGTCATATTCTAGATGGGACTCCTACACCGAACGGTGTGAGGTCTAATTGGGACCTCATATTGGGGAGATCCTTGGTATGCTGGTGGTATCCAACACTACCAACATTCTGGCACTAGAAGGAGGGATGCCATTTTATTATGGCTGATAACTCTATACATGCTAATCATTATTATTCTGGATAAGGTAGAAAAGTGTTGAGAACCACTACAACTCCTATAACTGAAGTAGGAGGGTCTTCTCAACTTATTCTGGAGTTTGTGTACAAGGTTACTTATGAACAACTTTGGGAACTTTGACCTATAACTTGTCAGTGTTCAAAAGCTATTGGTTTACTCCCCTTTTCTCATAATATCCCACATCATCATAAGAAGAAAGAACAAAATAATACTGATGTATTAGATGCATCAGTGGAAGATTTCATTTTTTCCACTCTAGAAGAGTTAGCATAATACTTAGAATACATAGTTCAACGAGATCCACTTCCACCCATTAATGAAGGCTACAGGGAAGACCTTGTTTTTTCTCATGAAAAACAACTAGGAGTTGATTTTGAGTGCAACTATGGTTTAGACAGTGAAGCAGAAGGCTCCTGTAATAGCCACGATTAAAACTTCATGTAAAAAAAACATAAGACCAAGGTCATTAGACACATATTCCAAGTTGAATGGTTGGAAAAACATCCTAGTGGGCTTTCACTTCGGTTTATTAATGGCTAAGGAAATTTGGAAAAGACAATTGAAAGGGAATTTGGAAAGGCACGAAACATTTATTGGCATTTTATTTATGAAAATAATGGAAAATAGGAGAAAATGAAGAAGAAAGTTTACAAGTTGCATGTGAGGAGGAAAATGAAGGAAAATAATAGAAAATGAAGAAATTAGAAGCCTCATTAATAAAAATGCTTATGACGATCAATTGGTAACCTTTTGTTAGTTCATTTTTGGAGCTCTTTCTCTCATACTCTTAGACACTTAGTGTTTTCTTGGAGAAATATTGGAGGAGTGTGGCATACTTGGAATTTTAGATAATAAGGAGAATGAAGAGAAAGGAATATCAAGAGGACATCAAGATCAACCACTACAATGGTTTTTTCTTGCAGGTACTGAGTTTCATGTATGGTTTCCTTGCTAGTTTAGTTTTAGCATGCATGACACATGGATGTGGTTCCTAGGTTATGATATGTCATTGGCATGGATATATTCCTAGACTGATAATAGTTTTTCCTAGCCTTTCCATTTCTTGGATTGACATGGTGTTTTTTTTTTTTGCTGGTTGTGATCATGTTGCTTTGGTTGTGGGTTGAGTTATTAGTTCCTGGGGCTTTGGTTGGACAAACACTCTAGAATCCCTATAACAACTTGGGTTGAGTTACTAGTCCTGGAGCCTTGGCTGGAAAAACCCTATGGAATCCCTATAACAACTTAGGTTGAGTTAGTAGACTTGGAATCCTTAATTGGACAAACACTATGGAGCCTTTGGTGGGTTGAGTTAATAGTCCTATAACCTTGGTTGGACAAATGCCCTGGAGCTCAACATCAACTATGGGTTGATTTTTTAGTCCTAGAGCCTTGGTTGGACAAATGCTCTAGATACCAACAACAACTATGGGTTGAGTTACTAGTATAGGAATATAAGTTCGAAGAAACACTCTGGAACTCTAGACAACTTGGGTGGAGGCTAATTTGGTGATGGTTAGTAATGTCCAATCGTGAGGTGGAATCACTCATTGAGGGTTAGGTGGTTTGGCCTCTAGAAGCCATGGTTTGGATTTGGTGGATGTGTTCCATGAGATCCCACATTCATGCTTGGAATATGGCACGAGGGTGACTAGCTGAAAGATAGATTTGGTTCAACCTAGTCTATGGTTAGGTGGTTCATGGAAATCCCATACCTATTTTGCCTATGCATTCATTAATAAGAGCGCGTTCTCCTTGGTATTTTATGTTTAAATATATTGGTTCATGTGTGTTTTTTATGGCTGCTATATGCTTGTTATTTTTGATGGTTATATCCTTGTTATTTATGTTGGTTATATGTTGGTTATGAGCATGTTTTATAACAATGATTATGTATTCCTCTCATCATGTTCTGATTTTTAAATGAATGAAAAATGCATATATGAACTAATAGATGATAATGAAACTAATGTGAGAAGGAACCAATCCTTCTTGACAGTTCTCATATAAGTATGAGACCCATATGCTCAGATATGTTGTTGAAACCTGTAGATTTCATGTTTGTAATATCTTTGACGAAATGACTATCATGGTTGGGTTTGGTTAGGTCAATTCCCTGATGAAGTTTTATGTTATAGGCTTCGTCTTGGTGCCATTTATTGTGTCAGAAAGTATCATCAAGTTCTAGGCAGTGGTTTGGAGACTAGTCCTAAAAAAGTGGCTTAAATGTCACAATCTCTAGCATAGAAATGGCTAAAAATACTACAATCTCTCCCTTGCAGGAATTGTGGGAGTGAATGGAGGGTCCCAGTCGCATGCATGCCGATGTCATGCAAGTGACTAGGGGTTTAATTAATTAAAAGGCTAGGTTACTTAGGGGTTGGGTACCTGGAGTGGTGGATTAGCTTATGGGGGTTCTGTAGCACCTGAGGGAGGTCTGTGAAGTGTTGGTTCATTTGTTACACTTCCTTAACTGCACTTAGGGAGTTCAATCATATCATAGTAAATATTCATCACATATTTACCCCGGTAGACTGGTAAGATTGGGTAAGTGTGGGAGGAGGGTGTTACAACTCCTCAATTTTTTAAAAGTACGAGGAACCCAAAGATGAAGACATGGTTGACCAAGACCTATATGTTATGGCCCAATTTCCTTTGGCTCTTAAGGAGAACCTTCATAAAATTCCCAAACATCTGAAAAAGTTGTTATCCAAGCTTGATATAGATAAGAAGACAAAGTAAGAAGATCACATTGATGATTTTTACATGCATATATGGATGTTAGAGGTATAGTACGATGATGTTTCTTGTAGGATTTTTAGCTTTACACTAGAAAGTAGAGTAGCAACATGGTACCATAGCCCACTTGTCAATTTTGTCCATATTTGAGGAGATTTCAAGAAATTATTTTTGGAGAAATTTGGTGATGATAAGACTCCTGCCATGTTATAGAAAGAGATAAAAAACAATAAGATGGGGAAAAAAGAGAAAGTAAAAGACCTCAACGAAAATTTCAATCACATACTCAACAAGTTCCCCCCAGCACACAACCTCATGATTCAATTACTATTGATTATTATACAATATCCATTCCCACCAACATTTCCTCTTTTATTAAACGAGTTGCAAAGGAGACATTGACACTAAACTTTGGAGAAGCAATCACCATGGATAAATACTTGTGTTCTACTTGAGTTATTATCAATGATGATGATTCTAAAGAGTCTAGGGAAACTAGAAAGAAGTCTCAACCTTCCTCCGGTAATGCTAAGGAAAAGGATTCATCAGATATTGGAAGCTTGAACAGGATGTTGAAGGTACTTACGAATGAGATTTAAGAATTAGAGAGAAATTCAAGAGAGAATTATACTAGAATCAAGAACCCCAAGTATTTTCCATTTTGAATGAATAACACAATAACAAGAATCAACTAAATAAATCTTCCCATAGTTCAAATGTTGTGTTGAATATTGAAAGTATGGGTATGGATAACTATTTATCTTTCCACCAAGAATATCATTTAGAGAAGACATGTGCATAATGGAACCAGAACATGAACTCTTTGGCCGCACATATTGTGGATTCACTACTTGTAGATTAGCATCAATTTGAGCAAACATAAGAGACAAAAGCACTTGCAGCAGCTAAATAAATTACGAATATTGGACATGTAGTGAATTATTTTGATTTCATTCTCAATGTTGACATGAAAAGTACTAAAGCACCACCTCAAAGTGAGGTCCCAACTCAGAAATAGAATGGTCGATATAACCTGAGGATTGAAGTGCCTATTTCTGAAGAGGAGGTGACGAGACATAAATTAAAGGAGAAATTGTTAAGAAGGATCTCACCACCGGTTAATCCTTCTCAAAATGAAAAAAATAAGTCTAGAAATTATACCACTCACAAGAAAGCTTCATCCAGCAGTGAAAGTAAGCCCATTAATCTAGAAGTTTCAAATAAAGCTACTTCCCTATACACTTTGGCACTTCCTACTAGAGGAGAAATAATTGATTATAACATAGTTGAATATTTGAAGAGAGCTTGATCAAATATTTCCATCTCTGAGCTCACAAAGATAGTAGGCCAGCTTGAACTACATGTCCAAGCCTTTTCAAAACCTTTGCTAGGTGACAAAGTTTGTACCTCTCATAAGGTGTCTGACAAGTCTTTTGGTTCCCTTAAATACATGGTTAATATTGTAGTGCGAGATTCTAATACTTTATGACCTCCATTTTTGTTAACTTTTGAAAATTTTAATTGCAATGTCCATAATTGTCTAGTCAATTATGGTGAATCTATAATGTAATTCCATTATCTGTTGCTAAGAAAAAAAATGCTAAATGGGACAAAATCGATGCATAATTCATTGAACTGGATAAATCTTGTGTGCAAGCTATCGGTGACATTAGGAATGTTCTTATCTAATTATCATCTGATCACTGAGTTCATTAATGTATAAATATTGCAATTATGGACATCCTTGAAGCTTATGGCCTACTACTGAGTAGAGTCTGGTCTAGTAAATTGCAAGGGTATTTTTCCATAGATTTTTCACATTTATGGCTTCCATATATTGGCAGGAATAACCATATTCGAGTGGAAAGTTAATCAGACATGTTATTAACCTATTTTATTCCCTATGGTTAGTTTCTTTGAGATATTATGTTAATTGACCTCTTACATAGGCCTCATACCTTGATTTTCTAGTGATGACACCTAGCTACGTAGCAGATGACCTTGTGAGAGTGATTAAACCCTTTTAGTTGTTCGCAGGACCACCTTATGGGAGAAACTGTACTCTTTTTGCTTATGTTCTACGCCTGCAACTGGGGACTCCTTATTGAGTTTTATGGTTCCTAAGAGATCACTTCGACTCATCACTTATTTGAGTTGGCTAGGGCTTATCATTAAGAATTTTCCATAATAACCCTCATCATGAGCATCCACATTTATCCTCTTAGGAGGTCTATTCATCCTATTTATACTTGACCACTTCAGATGTTTAGGTTAGCCATAGTGATCCAGAGTCTCAGGTATACTCAGTTTATGCTTCATAACTAGACTCTTGGTGAGGGAGACGAAGATTATGAGGGTTATGCTATTGGAATCCATATTTTTCCTATTATAGTGGGGGAACTATAATGATTTTTGGAGAGGAGACCTGAGTGAAGGTATATTTGTAATTTGTTTCTGGATATAAATTCATGTTCCTTCTTTGTATATACATGTTTGCAGCAATACTTCTTATTATTCTATGATGTTTTGAGTTAATGATATTTTGGGGAAGATTGTTTGTCATATTTGTGTGTTTGTGATTGTGTGAAGGTATTGAGATCGGGTGTGGAAAAAGTATATCATTTGAGTAGAGTGTTGGGATTATGCATTGAGCTCAAATCGCTTCACCAATCTACGAAGAGGCCAGGTGCACATTTTTTTCTCATAACATCTAAATCTGTTTGTATGTGTGTGAGAATTGGGTTGGGATCTATTTATTGATCCACTAGCCATCTTTCTTTTGTTTTTTGGTAATCTTTTTAGATGGAGGATTGCAGAGAAATATCTCCTTTCATAATTAATTTCAATAGAACTGGTTATTTTAGTGAGATAATTCTTGTTCTTGCTAGCTTGGTCTTGGGTCTTTGATGATTTCTCTCCTATTAAAATTTTTTGAGCTTCCTTGAATTTCTCTGACTCTTTGCGATTGTTTTAAAGGCTTAATTAACTGAGTATTAAATATTTTTCTTTGTTTTTGCATGCGTTTTTTTGAAAATTTTAGATTTTTCCCCTAGTCAATGGCACAACACTACATCTGAGTGGCCGCAACTTGTTGATAGCTAGCTCTCTATCTTATCATTGCGACAATCCATTCTCTACATGGCTGATCCATGCAATTGGCATTCTAGCCTTAAAAAATTTAGATTTACCCTCTAAAATGTTTTTCTCTACTTTCAATCTGAGTTGGATTTATGTTTGCCTATTGGTTTTGGCCTAGTTCTATCTTCTAGTGTCTAATTTCATTTACATGGATTCATTTTGTTAAGGCAAGGTTTTAGATTATTTTGAGATTTGATTTTCTTATCTTTTGTATGGTCTATTGGAGATTTGTTGGGTGTATAATTTTGTGTTTCTAATTAGATAATATTCTATCTGATTAGATCTATCTTTGATTAGTTTGTTTGATATATTTCATAGCTAGTGCCTTTCACAGTGTTCTTGGAGATATTTTGGGTGCTTTGGTTGAGGCTTGGCTTATGCCTCTAGATCTCATTTCATATCTATTTGGCTTCTTTCAGTAACTGCTTATACCTTTTCAAATCTAATTTTTAGATCCTTTGACCTTTGGCTGGTTTTTTCACTTATTTTCAAGTGATATTTTTCCTCTCTTGTTTATTTTGTTAGAGAATTATAAATTACAGAGCAATGGAACACAAAAATATTGAAAAAATATAAAAACAGAAAACACATAAAACAAGAGAGACATAGACATACGTGGTTCACCCAGTTTGGGCTACATCCACAAAGAAACAACTAGTCCTTCCTTTTATATTATCCAACAAACTGAAGAGATACAACCTACAAAAGATCTGTTGTAACTCCCTCTTCGCTCTCAATCTCCTCTCTCTCTCACTCAGAATATAAATACATGTAGACACAATACAATTCCCTCATATATAGCAAGGGGTTACCTTCTAGGGCAAAAAAACCTTAAATTAAACATAACTTCTACCGTTATATCATCGTCTAATGAACGACCCAGATTAACTACAAAATTACAACATTTTACAAGGCAAATTTACATCTAATTTTAGCTTCGGGGGTGCTGCCCCTGAAACCCCCGCTAGGGGACCATTGGCCCCTGAACCCCCCAGCCGGGGGTGATGGCTCCCCCAAAACCCCCACAGGGGGGACATGTCCCCCCCGCATGGAGGGGTGTACAATCTTCCTGGGGTATACATCCAACTGAAACCTTTGAATACAGAATATAATTAGGCTCCACACTCAACAATCTCCCACTGAGAGACTAATTATAGCAACTCCACCATTGCTTCATTTGCTAGACAATGACTCCACTTTGGACTTGGCTATTTCTCATCTTCTTCATCATACTTGAAGACCAATTGGAACTAAGCAGATTCTCACTTTCTCCCTGGTTACAACTTTTGTTAACATATCTACAGGATTCTGGATAGTGTGTATCTTTTCCAGCTGCAACTATCCATCTTCCAATGCTAACCGTATGAAATGGTACTTGAGATATATATTTTTAGTCTTGAAAAGAAATGTAGAGTTCTTTGTAAGATGTATGGCACTCTGGTTGTCACTGTATAACCTGTCCAACTCCTGCTTCTTACCCAATTCATCCAGAAACCTTTGTAACCAAATAATTTCTTTACTAGCCTCTATAGCAGCAACATACTTTGCTTCTATTGTTGAGAGTGCAACAACACTTTGCATTTTTAAGACCCAACTGATAGCTATTCCACCTATAGTAAACACATACCATGTTGTGCTCCTCCCATTATCTCTATCACCTGCCATATCCGCATCAACATATCCTTGTAGAGCAATGATTGAACCACCAAAGCATAATTATTGATTTGTGGTACCTCTCAAATACCTGAGAATCCACTTCACCACCATCCAATGTTCATTTCCTATATTGTTCATGTACCTACATACAACTCCCACTACATGTGCAATATTAGGCCTTATGTAGACCATTGCATACAATAAGCTTCCAATTGTTGATGGATATGGAACTTTAGACATATGAGCCATTTCTTCCTGAGCCTTGGGACACTCCTCCTTACTTAATTTTAAATGGCTAGCCAAAGGTATACTAACTGTTTTTGCATTCTACATATTAAACCTTTCAACACATTTTCTATGTACTCACTTTGAGGCAATGTTAATTTGCAATTTTTCCTGTCTCTAGTTATTCTAATACCAAGGATTTGTTTTGCAGTGCCCAAATCCTTCATTGAAAATAAATCTGCCAATTTCCTTTTGAGCACATTTATTTCCTACATGTTAGAGCCTGCAACAAGCATGTCATCTACATACAATAACAATATAATATAGCTTCCATCATTTGTTTTTTCAGGTAAACACAATGATCAGAGTGACATGTAGTATAAGCTTGTTTAGACATAAACCCATCAAATTTTATATACCACTACCTTGGAGATTGTTTTAAGCCATACAAGCTCTTATTCAACCTGCACACTAGTTTCTCCTTCCCTTTTACCTCATATACTTGTGGTTATCGCATATATATCTCTTCCTCCAAATCCCCATGGAGAAAGGCTATCTTTACATATAACTACTGAAGATGAAAATCTTCAGCTACGATTAGACTTAAAATAGTTCTGATTGAAGTCATTTTAACAATAGGAGAAAATATTTCATCAAAATCAATACCTTTCTTCTCTGCAAACCCCTTCACCACAAGTATAGTTTTGTACCTTTTCCTACCTCCATCTTCTTCCTTCAAGTTGTAAACCCATTTATTCTGTAATGTTGTTTTACCTACAGGAAACTGTACTAAGTCCCAAGGCTGGTTATGTGCTAAGGTCTGTCTCTTCTTTCATGGCTTGCTCCCACTTCTTCTTGGTTTCTACTTGCACTACTTCTTCATAACATTCTGGTTCACCAGAATCAGTCAACAATACATAATATAATGCAGGAGAGTATAGTTCAGGGGTTCTACTTATCCTGGTAGATCTTCTAAAACCACTTTTAGGTGTTTGAAGTGCTTGTTGCTATTGTGGTTGTTGTTCTAGCTGTTGATCATTATGATTTTTAGGCACCATCACTTTTCATGTGATATCGTCAAGCATTGTGTATTCTCTGTCTTCTTTTTCCTATTTCTTTTCATGCATCTGATCCTTATACAAAACCTTTTCATTGAATATGACATCTTTGCTCCTAATGATTTTGTGTTTTTCATAATCATAAAAGCAATAAACAAAATCATTAACACCATAACCAATAAAGGTAAATTTCTTTGATTTTTCCTCAAGCTTTGTTCTATTTTCTTTATTAATGTGGACAAAGGCTTCACAACCAAAAGTATTTAAAAAAGAGTAGTTTACCTTTTTACCTGTCCATGCCTCCTCTGCAATACCACCGTCCAAGGAACTTGAAGGCCCTCTGTTTATTAGATAAACAATAGTATCTACGACATCTACCCAAAATTGTAAAGGTAATCCTGCATGCAATCTCATGCACCTTGCACGCTTCATGATTGTCTTGTTCATCCTTTCTGAGACACCATTTTCTTGTGGTGTTCCTGGAACTTTCTTCTCTCTGTGAATTCCATTCTCAGAACAGTACCTATCAAACTCTTTGCTACAATATTCACCTCCATTGTCTGAACTAAGACACTCCAACCTTTTTCCTATATCATTTTCAACAAAAGCTTTCCATTTCTTGAAAGTATCAAATACATCAGATTTATTTCAAATACAATAAATCCAAGTTTTTATGGTTGCATCATTAATAAAAGTAACATAATAAAGAGAGCCACCAATAGATGATACCTGAGCAGGTCCCCATACATCTGTATGCACAAGCTCTAATTTTTCGCTCTTCTTTTCTTTCCCAACTCTAAGGAATCTAACTCTCTTCTATTTTCCATAAACATAATTATCACCGAATTTTAAATCAACATGCTTCAAACCTAGCAAAAAATTCTTGAGTGAAGAATCTGCATCCCCTTCTCACTCATGTGCCCAAGCCTATGCTGCCACAATGTCGTAACTTCTCCTATAGAGGTTAAATCATTAACAGAATTATAAATGCCATTGCATAAATGAAATGTAGCAACCTTTCCTCCTTTCGCTATTACGAGCGATCCTTTAGTGACCTTCTAGGTTTTATCTGTGAAAGTATTTACACAACCTTCACCTCCCAACTGCCCTGTTGAAATCAGATTTTTCTTCATATCTGGAACATGTCTTACCTCCTTCAATAGCCACTAATTTCCATTTTTCTATTCTATGAAAATTGTACCCATTCCAATGATTTTATAGGGTTTATCATCACCCAATTGAACCTGTCCAAAACCTCCTTGAACATAATCATGGAAATGTTTCCTATAAGGTGTGGCATGGAATGAGGCCCCTGAATCTACCACCCAGGAATCAATAATAATTTCTAATGAAAGAATCAAAGCCTCTTGCAACACATCACTTGTTACATTCGCTTCATGAAGTACATTACTGGTCTACATGGAAAGTGCCATAATATCAAGCTATCCATGGGAGAATATGTATTGACTAGCCCAATGCATTCCATTCCAATGGGAGGTGCTGATGTTGTACTAGGAGTCCAATGGCTACAATCCTTGGGTAAAATAGCTTTTAATTTTCAAGAACTTTTCATCAAATTTTCTACGGAAGGAAAGGAACTTGAATTAAGGGGTATTTTAGGGAAACCAGGAAAGATAATCAGCTCTAATGGTATGACAAAACTTCTAAAAAAGGAGCAAAGAGGTGTAATTGCACAATTATGTTCGCTAGATGT
>APFE030718650.1:1316-37781 GCA_000404065.3 Pinus taeda | reverse complement strand
TCGAAGGCCTTTGTTGCTTCTGGAGTCCATGAAAATGCATCTTTCTTCAATAATGTTGTTAGAGGCGCTACTATTCTCCCATAATTCTTAAAAATCTTGTGATAATACCTTGTCAACCCGAGAAACCCTCGCAAATGCTTTATGGATGTGGGGATTTTCCATTCCTTAATGGCTTTAATTTTGCTAGGGTCTACCTTAACTCCTTCATGAGATACCATATGACCCAGATATTCCACCTCTTGTACTCCAAAGAAACATTTGGATCTTTTTGCATATAATTGTTTCTCCTCCAATAGTTGTAGCACCCTGTCAACATGTTCAACATGATCCTTCCCAAACTTTATGTATATTAGTATATCATCAAAAAATACTAACACAAATTTTCTATGGAATGGTTTGAAAATTGAATTCATCAAACCTTGAAATGTGGAAGGTGCACTGGTAAGGTCAAAAGGCATGACCAAAAATTCATAATGACCCTCATGAGTTATAAATGCTATTTTCGGAATATCTTCAGTCTTCATTCTAATTTGATGATATCCTGAACGAAGATCCAACTTGGTGAAGTAAATTGATCCATGCAATTCATCCAGTAATTCATCAATGACAGGAATCGGAAACTTATCTTTAATAGTGAGCTTGTTGAGCTCCCTATAATCTGGACAAATGTGCCATGATCCATCCTTCTTGTGCACCAATACTACTGGAGCACAGAAAGAACTTTGAATCGGTTTAATTATACCAACCTCTAGCATTTATGCAACCATACGTTCAATTTCACTCTTTTGGGCATAAGGATATCTGTACGGCCTGATGTTTGGAGGAACACTTCCTGGAATCAGATGAATAGCATGATCATGATCACATATAGGTGGGAGACATTTGGGAGTCTCAAATACCTTGGAATGATTGTCCAGAACTTTTTGGAGATCTGGAGAAATAGATGATTCTTATGTGGAAACATCTAGCGAACATAATTGTGCAATTACACCTCTTTGTTACTTGTTTAGAAGCTTTTTCATACCATTAGAGCTTATTATCTTTCCTAGTTTCCCTGCAATACCCCTTAATTCAACTTCCTTTCCTTCCGTCGAAAATTTGATGAAAAGTTCTTGAAAATTAAAAGCTATTGTACCCAAGGATTGTAGCCATTGGACACCTAGTACAACATCAACACCTCCCATTGGCATGGAAAGCATTGGGCTAGTCAATACATATTCTCCCATGGATAGCTTGATATTATGGCACTTTCCATGTCCATACTGCATTTATGGAAACAATTCAAAAGCTACCTGGAAACCCAAAGATTATTGTAAGTGATAGAGATCCCATTTTCACTGGAATTTTTTGGACATAGTTATTTTCTTGTCTTGGTACTCAGTTAGCTCATAGCCCATCTTATCATCCTCAATCTGATGGGCAAATTGAGATAGTAAACAAATTTTTGGAAGGATATCTTCGTTGCTTTGTATCTAATAAATAGACACAATGGGTCAAATGGTTGCCTCTGGTTGAATGGTGGTATAACACTTCGTTCCATACAACAACAAAAATGACCCCATTTATGGAACTTTATGGGTATCAGCCACCATCCATCACATCATATTTAAGAGAAAATTCTAAGGTTTTGGTTGTGGAACATTAGATCGAACATCAACAACAAGTCCTCCAACTCTTCAAGGATAACCTCGTGTTGGCAAAGAATAGAATGAAACAACAGGCAGATCAATATCGCAGCGAAAGAGGTTTTGATGTAGGTGATTGGGTATTCCTACGGCTACAACCATATAAGCGAATGTCCCTCAAGCAAGCTAAGAAGGATAATAAATTATCACCAAAGTATTATGGTCCATACAAGGTGTTGCAAAAGATTGGTACTATGGAATACAAATTGGAGCTTCCTGCGGTTTCTCAATTGCTCCCAGTTTTCCATGTTTCATGTTTAAAGAAAGCTATAGGCGACAAGCTCCCAGTTCAAACAATATTTCCAGAACTTGACGAAGAAGGAAAAATTATATTGGAACCGGAAGCAGTCACAGAAACAAGAACTCGACAGCTACGAAATCGATCAATTTCGGAGTATCTTATCAAATGGAAGAACTTATCCGCTGAAGATTCCACATGGGAGGATGAGAATTTTATATAGAAGTATCCATAACTACTCAAGCGTTGAGGACAACACTTTTTTGAAGGAGAGGGGCATGTTGGGTCCCTATAATACTAGTGATTACCCCATTACTATTGTAGTTGTACCCCTTATTAATATTGTTGTGCCCCTAATGTCCCCATATTGTTATTATTGTGCCCCATAGAATCCCTCTATTCTTATGTTTGTGGCTTTATATTAGTATTGTTAGGTTGGCTGGGTTATATTGTGACTCCTTAGACTCCTATATATAGAAAGGAGGTTTTTTCATTTAAATCATTGAAGAGTTGTTTATTTATATAATGCAAAGGAGGTTGCCTCCTCGAAGAGTCTGAATTTTAAGGCGTTGATCTATCTTTTCTATCTTTTTCTTGAGCTGGTTTCATAACATATGGTCTTACCATGATTCTTCATATCAGCTTGGGTTCTGCCTTCCTACCAAACCAAGGCAGTGCCTCCTAAGCGTAGGCTTGCCAGCTATATATTATTCTTGTTTGAGTCTATGTTCTGTACTCTGCAATACACATCAATTTGTCTAATCCAATTGTCCAACTTTTCAGCATTTAGCTCTCCATCATATATAGGCAAATCAAATTTCATCTTCTTCTTTATCTTGTTTAGAGCCTGATGAATCTTCATCCTTATGTTTTCTAAAGTCCCTATACATTTCTTCTACCATAGACTTTATAGCCAGAAAACTTTCTATGAATTGAGGGTCTAGCCCTATAGAACCTTCCTTTGACATTGTCTTCCGAGAATAGACCCTCCCAATTTCAGGATTACTTTCCACCAACTTTCATTCTCCTAATTTGAGCTTTGATCTAGTGAGAATTCACAGCTAAACCAACACAAGCTTGTCTAACCTTACAACATAGAACTGTGATACCACATGATCTGATAATCACCCTATGAGTGACCTTAGTTGAAGATTTATTAAACAAAAGGTATTACAAACTCATGTGTTGGTGTGTGTTCTATGTTATTAAGCAATGGATCGATCAGATTGCCAATATACAGACATTTAAATGGAAAGACAACAGAGAAATACAGTAAGAAACGTAAAGATAAGAACAATTCTTTTTAATAAGGAATTCACCCTATTCTCCCGGGTTATGTCTCTGGTCTAGCTTCAGTGGTGGCCTTGTTTTATTGTGTCTTTCAGCAGAGAAATTACAATACAGGACTCAATATGAGTTCTCTTGAAGCAAATTTTGCTTGGCAGGGTGGTTCTTGGATTCCCCAAGCCAATCAGAGTTCACAGACTATTTTTCTTCCTACTAGCTCTGTGACCCTTGGTCTACAATGGAAAGAGCCAAAAGTGATGCTTAGTCTGCACAAATTCCTCTATGGGAAGGCTTGAATCTTCAAGCTCTCGGGTGCTTGATGCCACCTGTGGTCAGCTCGGCCCTCTACCTCCTCTGCTTGGCTTTACTATTCTCTGTGTTTAGTCCTCCTCTCCATGTTCACTGTTCACTACCTCTATTTGTTGCTTGGACTCCTCTCAATTCGGTTTCCCCATCAACTCGCTTGTTTGACTATCTTTGTTCGTGGCTTTATCCATTCGATCCCTATGCCTATTCGGTTCCTCTCTCGCCTACATTGATTCACCGTCTATAGCTGCGCATGGAGTTCCTTGTTCGACGTCAGCATGAACACCCAGGGAGTGGCCACATGTCCCCATCTGACTGGTGCCAACATGCTTCGTCGGTCCATTTCTTCAGTTACGTCGTGGATGCATTCTTCCTCCACTGTGGCAGTCAAACGGACTCTAAATCCCTTTAGAACATGGCTTAATTCCCTGTTGATTCCACTTCTTTCCATCGAGCGCAATCTCAGCCATCTGATCTAGGCTCCTCAAGGTCTGACATCATATGCACGTCGAGCACGGTTGACTTGCTCGACCAATAGCGCGCGATCAATGGTGGTTTTCTCTCACCTCCACCGCCATGTGTCGATCAGTGTATGGCATCACTCCACTCTTATCCAAAACCTCTTACTGTTCAAGGGTGCCCTGATCATAATCGTCGGTTTCCAGAGTGCAGGTCCCGCCTTCATACTTTAGCGCTTTTACCTTTTCTCACCCACGGTCCTCCGATTCCCCACGTGATAGGGTGCTCGGGCTCTCCCATTTTGGCCCTGTTCACCCATAATCATGCATTGAAAATCACCTCCTTTTCCCAATCCAGGGTTGCCAGGGGCTACTTTGACCTCCTGCGCAGTCTCCATGGGCCTCTGTCAGCGTGTTTTAGCCGAGGTCCTCATCGTTCCACACTGGCTACCATTTCCACTAGTTCAAGGTGTTTTTGATGCTATTTTGGATTCTTTAAAGATTTGTTTCATCCCGATACAGTCAAGGTCCTTTGACAATAATTTATGGATCCGATTCAGATCATAAATCTACCATCTTCTGCCATTGTTCCCACTCGAACCAGGAACCCTTCTCTCCTGCAAGTTTATCATCCAAATAGACCTTTGGCTCTGGTACCAGTTGTTAGAAAATTATATATTACAGAGCAATGAAACACATAAAATATTTCATAAATATAAACACAGAAAATGCATAAAATAAGAGAGATATAGATATACGTGGTTCACCCAGTTTGGGTTATGTCCACAAAGAAATAACCAATCCTTCTTTTTATATTATCCAACAAACTAAGGAGATACAACCGCAGATCCGCTATATCTCCCTCTTCACTCTCAATCTCCTCTCTCTCTCACTCAAAATATAGATACACGTAGACGCAATACAATTCCCTCATATATAGTGAGGGGTTGCCTTGATAATTTATATCGTGATTGGTTGTGCAATTGTCATCTTGAAAATTTCATGTGAGTGTGTTTCCATTTCTTTTATGACTCTCAATTGATCTTGTTTAGGCCTTCCTACCTCTAGGGTCTGGGTTTGAACTTAGTATAACATTGGCCTTTGTCGAGCCATTGTGCTAGAACCCTTCCTTGTTGACATTGCCTTAGTTTTTCACTTTTGTCTTTCTTTTCTATTCCTCGAGTGTGTTACTTCTTTGGATTTGCTTTCCTAGCTTTGACGCTTATGTGCTTCACGTTCTAGCTTGGGAACTTTTCTTTGGACTCTTTTAAGTTATTTCTTCCTTTTTTAGTTTGATTCTTGGGTCAACATACTTATAATTAAGCTCTTTGAATTTTAGAATTTAGTGGGAGGTGCCTCATAATAGGCATTGGTGTGTTGTGAATAACTCTTACCCTCCTATATTTAGCATTCATCGAAGTGAAAATGAAAATTTTCATATAGCTACATCAGGGTGACTAACAAGGGTCATTAACACCATATAATTTTCTTGTTGCATCCCAACTATGTAAACAACAACCACTTAAAATTAACACGATAATAAAAGTAACTAGAATCGTCTTTCTCTATTACTAGTAGTACACCAATGCTAGCTTAGGCTAGGTTCTTAGAGATAGATGTGAGTTAACTGCTCTAAGGCTACAAAACAAACTTAGCAACTTGTGGTAGGGAGATAAGTCCACTTCCAATAGTGCCTTCTAGGAAGCCCTTCTAACTAGAGTGTTAAGCACGAGGTCACACATGGGATAGGCGAGGTGACATGGCCCATTTCACTTAGTTTCGAGTGGCACCATACAATTGAATTTGCATGCATACAAACAATGTTATTAACATCTTGTTGTAGCACTTGGGGGCCACTTGGGAGGAAATTTTTAAGGGGGTTTCAGTCTTATCTCTCTGGGGCAAAGTTTCCTTCCCTTGCATGTTGATTTGGCCTACGACTGTCCCCCCATGATGTGTTATTGTCGATGGTAACCTATTGAAGGCTTGAAATGTTTGCCTCAACATCATGGAAAACCACTCTGTGGGGACATTAGAGCATATCCTTTTCCATTTGGTATGGTGGCTCCAACATGAATTTTTGGAACCAGTTTCCTTTCATATAAAATAAGAAAATGGGTGAAGTATATAGATGTGATACCAATGACGTAACTGAACTGAGAATAAAAAGTATTTAAACTAACTATTTATCTTTATATCTCTCTATATCAGGAAATATTATCTATATATATAATTTAAAAGGATTTCACATACAACATACAATATAGCTTATCAAGGTAATATGAAATTAAAGAAAATTATGATAACTAATTTAACTAAATAGTTAATTAAATTAGTTGATGAACTCGTTACACATATAATATTTCGTTTTTTATGCATATAATATATGATTCCAATCACACATATCAATAGTGAAAGATGCATGATTGCTTACAATACACATATGATAAACCTAATCCGAATAACCATTTAACTTGTAAGCAAAGAAAAATAGACTGATAATTGTAGATGATATATTTTAACTCTGATCATGAGAAAATAGTAGTGGTTCAAAGCTCTATTAAGATAACTTAAGTTACACTAGTGCAAACAAAATATTTCTGTTCAAAATTTAGAACCGCTTCCCCATTCAAATGAAGGGGATTTATAGTTTTCAAATGAAATGAAAATATAACAAAGAAGAATAAAAGTATGAAGTGGTTTTAAGAAGCAACACTTAAAATAAAACCATAAGGTAATTTTAGACTTTGTTGTAAACCCATCTAATACTGTGAAGAAGGATGCCCTCCCATATGCTTCTATAATTCGTAAATATTTGTCATGGGATTTAATTTAAGTAGAGGCCGGGGATGAATCCACATCTAACTGGTAAATATAACATCCCTGAGTGTGGGTAACATATGAGTGGTTGTGTTAGATAAGCTTCTAAGAATTAGCCATTGGATGTGAGGCTTGAATAAGAAATGCCAATGGCATTCAAAGTCAATCTTAGATATCTTTTCAATCTTCTCGGCCTTTTTCTTGGACAATTCCTTCCATGTTTTGGTCAACAACGTAATATCAAGTAGAGTTCCTTTAGGGCAGTATGAAATGATATTTTCCTGAAACAAAATATCACTAATAGATTCAATGAGGTTATTGAAGATGTCCCTTGCATTGAATATCATTATTTATGTATATTTAAGGCGAATTTTCCTTTCTCTAAAGACTATAACCTTATGTGATTCCTCTATCCATTGGAGATCAACTAATATGCATCCAATACTACCTTGCCATGTTATGTAGCCTGCAATATTCTCCTTAGTATCATCAAATATGTCCTTAGGTTAGATAATTGGTCTAACAATGTATTGGTTGTTAGAAACAAATCATGAATAATAACTAATGTCCGATAGAAAATGACTTGCTGTTAAGAAAGGAGAGTATTTAATTATCCTACTTCCTTTTTAAACTTTACCAATTCAGGATTGACTCTTAGTTTTTAAATCTTCTATTGTAATTCCTAAATATGAGCATCTTAGCCCTTCAAATCAAATTGATGTTGAGCTTCAAGGGCATTGAAATTATTTTGGAGATTCTAAGGTTGTTCTGGCCAATGATTGGTAATCCTTTTTATTTCAAAAGTTGTTGTATCTATATGGCTTTTTCCATAGTTGTAGAAGCATAAGCTCTAATGAACTAGGAATGTCTTCTGAGTTCCTTTGTAGGGGTGGCCTATGAACCTTTCCAAAGTACTTCAAAAGAAGAATTTATAGGGACTAAGGCCTCAGATTAGTCCATTGTCCTTCGCTTTCTTTGTATTTTCACTACAACCTTATGTTGAGGAATGTAGAATGTGTCAAGAAGAGGAATCTCTTCAACTCTTAACAAAACCTCAAAGGTCGGAAATGGTGTTATAATTTCAATATCATCAACCTCTAAAGGATGATCTGTAGTCCCTATTATAATTGGAGTCTTAACAAAAATTTCAAAAATGTCTAAGACTTTCTCTTGTGAGGTAGTATTTGAAACCTTAGGTTTATTTGCTTTCAAGACCTAGGTGCATTGTTCCTAGATTTCTTCAAGATTAGAACTTGGAAATTGTCCCTCAACCTAAGTGTAAGAAGATGCCCCTGTATCTTTTGGTTTAGGGATATCAATAACCTGTGTAGAAGAAATCTCTATGAACTTCTATTGAGATGTGTTTTCCTATAAAAGTTTTAATGAATCCAAGGGTAAGCGGGATAATCTTTTTTCCCTGTATTGGGAAAATTGATTAATTTCTCGTGGAGTTATTAACTTTGAAATCTGTTTGGCCAATGTTGAATGGGTGGCATATTTTTCAGAAAAATCATCAAACTAATCAAGTTCATGGGAGAATCACCTTACACTTCATTGAATGATAACATTTTTATCAGTTCCATGAGGGTCATACTACCTGTCAGGGATAGTAGGAAACTTCAACTCTAAAATAGAATTCACTTCAATAGCTGTATGTTTTAAATTATCTAATGTATACATACCATAACAAAAAGGGAAAATAGGCCATACTTTCTTATTGGATTCCTTCAATATTTTACAAATTCCATTACCCATAGTTTGGTAGGTGTTGTGGCCACGACCACCACCCTATCAAAATTTTCATTGTTAGAAATTTTCAATGGGTTGGACCCTAAAAAGTTGGTCTTCGACCTCTCTGAATGATTTGTTTAGTCCCAGTGACTTTAACTCATTGCTGAGCCAAATTTTCAATTCTTGATTGTTAAGAACCCCCTTTTAATCCCTGTTGCATGGTCCATTCACCACCTAGCCTAGCCTTCCATTCATTCCCTCTATCGGAACCATTTTACCCCTCAAAACCTTCAATTGCATCTTTTTCACCATTATAACTTTCTATAATGAAAATACTTGAAAATATGCATAAATCACCCATTTTTGGCCTATCACAATTAACATTGTGCATTGCTTTCTTCCGGACCCAATGGTATTATCAACCCAAATACATATATTTCAGGTCCAGAAGCCATATCGCACATTGCTATCAACGGGGCTAGGGCTTATATATATATATATATATATTATATATATTATATATATATATATATTATATATATATTAAATATTATATATCTTATATCTATATATATAATATATATCATATATATATATATATATATATAATATTATATATATATTTATATATATATATATATATATAATATATATATATATATATATATAGATACCTATATATATATATAATAGAATATATATATATATTATATAATTATAATATATATATATAATATATATATATATATATATATATTATATATATATATATTATATAATATATATTAATATATATAGAGAGAGAGAGAGGAGAGAGGAGAGAGAGAAGAGAGAGAGAGAGAGATCATGCCAATCTTCCGAACCCGGTGGCTTTATTAATCACAATGTATACATTATCGGGTCCGGAAGCCATATTGCATATCGCTATCGGCAGGGTTCGGGGACTTTATATAAGGTGCATCATTATACCCTAGACCCACTGATAATTATAAATTCAGATGCATAAAATTTCAAGTCCGATGTATGGACCGGCCATAGGTTTCCCCAGGTATTCCTTTGTATTTTCATTAAAATGTTCTAGACCCAATTTTCAAAGGAAAGTGTTATATTGCGGACCCACCGATGATTATAGGCTCTGGTACATAAATTTTGAAGTCTGTTGTATGGCCCAGTTGCGGGTTTTCATGTCTATTCTTGTGTATTCGGTAAAATGTTGCGGTTGTGATTTTTAATTTAAAAGCCCACATGGCGAATCCGATATGATATATACTCCCATCTATAAATTTTGAAGTTTGCTATATGACCTGACCATGGGGTTTTTGTGTTTTCCTATGTTAAATCCCCCCAGCTATTGATCTGCCCTTCGTGGATCCAACGGTCCAGACAAATTTCGGGTGACCAAGTTTCTTAAGGAATACCCACCCAAAAAGTAGTATCCTCTTTCCTTGCAATATCGGTTACCACTTATGACCCCTTCTGAAATACCATCTGTTTCTATGTTTTATGGTGATTTTCAATGTAAACCAATTTTTTGCTTGCCAGACTTGATCAATGCATGAATAAAAAAAGGGAGCCAATTATTTCACATTTATTCCTTCTGATGACTAAAACACTCCATGAAAGCAAGACTGGTGTTTTTAGGCATTTTATCATATTTATATGAGTATGACTAATGTCGGTTATCTCTTCAGGCAAAGACTGATAGAAGGCAAGCAAGGTCGAAGGATAAGTGCATAGGCATCAAGTATGGCTCTAGATGAAAGATGCATGAGCGAATGTGTTCCATTCAAAGAAACATCCTTAGGCATTGCCAGTAGAGTTCCATGCGTTGTCTGTGTATCCCTAAAGTCAAACTTCCCCACATCTCATCATGAAGAGGTGACTAACAGTCATCATCCTCTAATCATCATCTACTCATTTCACCAATAAACAAAGCTCTCCAGTGATAGGGAATGCCTTCTATGTGTTTGCAGTGATACCAAGGGCTCTACATCTATTTATTCAAATCAGTATATTGAAGAGAATAGGGGAAGACAAAGGGACGAAGCATGGGGAATAAATACTACTTCCAGATAGGAGAGGGGGGATTTTTGTTTGGAGAAAAGCAGCTTTGATTTATTATGAATAAAGAGAACTATTTGGTTCAAGAAGTAGCTTGTGTTATAGATTTAATTTTCCTTGTCTCTGATATTTTTGGAACCAGTGTGTTGTTTCTTGTATAAAAACAATTGTGATTTGTTTCATGCATATTGATAACTAGCAGTTCATCGTTGTTCTTGGTTATTTGAATGTAATTCAATAGCATTGATAATTCATGAAAGGTTGTTGATTCCAAACTTTGTTAAACATCAGTTGTAGATGTTATTTGTATGGAAAGGAATATATATTCCTATATAAGTAGTTGCATTGTGATTAGGATTTAATACAACCTTGTTCTCATGTGGACCAATAATTGATTCATTTGGACTCAGGATTTATATATGATGTTTAACCTCCTTTGTTTTGCTCCTGCATGATAGATTAGGATAGGTAGGACTAGATTATAATAGTTAGAAGTAGTGTAGGTAGAGTTTAATACATAGTGGTTAGCTATTTTTCTCTGTTGATTTAATTGAAGTCTTCTTCCTAGAAGCAATCTTTCAACACCTATTACAGTTCACGGGGTCCCTTAAACCCATTGGAACTAGCTATTTCCAAATGAAAATAGGCCTAATTGGGGCCTGTGATCAGGATGGTTCCCCTTGTTGATATAGCGAAAATTTTCCATGTCAACAAATTGGCGCTAGAAGGAGGGCCTAAACTACCATCCATGTCTTTTCAAGATTTCATCTATAAGTGCCATGCATGGATTCAAAAATATTAATGCATGGATTGTGAAGGTCGAAAAGACCCTTCCTCTCATTCAGAAAAGACCCATTTCAAAGAAGAGACACTGTAGAAGTATCTTGTCACTCAGGAACAATAGGGTAGAAGACTTACTCATGCTTATGCTTATTCCCTATCACATCTCCCTATCTTTCAGTCTTTACCTCCGACAGTAAAAAGAAAGCCAAGGGTCTATCACATAAATGAAGAGACATCTGTAGCCCCTTCTCTTGAAGATATTGTGGTTGATTCTTTGCAGAGTATCAACTCTCCTTGGGAATAAATTCCGAAGGGTTCCCCTTCTTAAGGCAATCCTTGGCCTGATTTGGAAAATCCTAATGAAGAAGCCCTCAACCAAAACATCCTTATCCTCGATATGGCTAATATTCCTCAATTGGTTGGAAACCATCTTCCACCTCCTTCGGGAGCACTTCCTCCTCGGCTCGCTCAGGATGTTGTAGCGATACCTAGGCAACAACGTCCCTTACCTAGGAATGTGGAAAGAGTACTGCCTAAATTCAACCCTGGGAAGGGAGACACCGCCAAGAACCATATTTACTCTTTCTTCTTGGTTGTGTACATGCTGGTGGTAGCTGATGAAGATATAGTATGTCGCCTATTCCCTTTTACCTTGATTGGTGTAGCTTCTACATGGTACTTTATCTTAAGAACTGGATCAATCACCTTATGGGCTGCCTTTCAACAAGCCTTTTTAGAAAATTATGGCAATGAAAAAACCCCTGCTACCTTAGTTCTAAAACTATCCCATTTGAAAATGGAAACCAAAGAAAAGGTTAAGGATTTTAATGTCTAGTTCAACACCTTGTTCAATAGAATCCCGACCACCAATAGACCTACTGAGGAGGTGCTCATGGAATTCTACATCACTATTCTTCCTATTCATACTGCGATGTGGGTCAAAAGGAGTAAAATACAAACCTTACATGGTGTTGTCGATGAAGCAGTAAAAGTTGAGAATGAAATTCTCAGTCTCATAGCATGCCACCATACAATCGGAGAAAAGAAAGCTTCTCAAGCATCCAAGAAGAATAATGGGAGTGATAGCAAAGGGGCTAAAACCAAAGAAAAGGATACCATAGATGTATAAGGTTTGCATCGCATCATTAAGAAGTTGATGAATATAGTCATCGATATGAAAAGGAACTCTGGAGAGAGTGCAAGTAGGAGTGGAGGAGAGTATAACAACAGAAAACCTTTCAAACCTTTCTATTGTAAGAAGGCAAATGGAAATCATGGTCCATTGGCACTACCTACTCCACCCAATGAAGGGAATTTAAGTACAGAAGAGCTAGCTCTTATCGGATCACTCCTTAACCAAGAATAACCTATAGTAGAACTAGAGCCAGAACAAGAAGATGAGGAAGAATAGCAAGTAGAAGAGCCCTTGGAAGAAGAATCTCATATCAGTGTACTGTGGGATTTCTATACAAATGAGGAAGATGATAACCAAGGAAACATTATGTCAAAAATCCACACACGAAGTAAAGGGCCACTTGCAAGTGTGATGAAGCCTGTAGCTCAAACCAAGAAAGATGTCTGCCCTGTGAAAGCACCTGCTCCCAAAGTCCCTGTTGAGAAGAGTAGACCTAGTGGTCAATCCAAGAATATGCCAGTTCCAAACCATCCAAGGAAAGAAAATGCATCTCCCACTGCAACGAAGGCTACTCAAGATGGTAAACTCCCACCTAAGAATGGAAAAAATGGTATGTTTACTCTACCCTATCCTGTTTATAAAATTGATTGCAATATTGTGGATGATCTTAAGAAATCTTGGGCTAATATTACATACTTTGATTTGTTGAAATTAATGCATCAAAGAGATTTTCTCTTGAAAGCTATGAATGAGAGGAACTATAAATCTCCCACCATCCTGAGTAGCCAAACCCAAAAGTCTATCTCCAGACCTACTAGTACTCTCAACACAGCCCAAAATCCAACAGCCATGGAAGCCACTATATCAAAAATGAATCGAAAACCCCAAGATGTCAGTGCAGGCATGATAGGAAGGAAATCAAAATCCATGACTCCCCCTTTCCTAATCACATTTAAAATCTTCAACATGAACATACACAATTTCTTGGTAGACTCAAGTGCCTCGTCCATTATGATGCCTTATGCTATTGCTAAAAGACTTCATGCAATACCTGAGAAAACTGGAACTCGAATCATGCAATTAGATAGGACAAATGTGATAGTGATTAGGGAATTGAAATATGTATTGATCCAGATGAATGATAAACCACAATACACACAAGTCATTGATATAGTGGTAGTCGATATACCTGAGGCTTATGGAATGCTGCTTATTAGGGATTGGTTAGAAAAAATGAATGGATACTTCTCAACTGATTGGTCCCATCTCTTGCTGCCTCAAAAGGGGAAGGGTGATATGCTGAGAGCTGATCGTGAAAGATACATGAAGTATGTAGTGACAAAGCTAAATAGTCCCAACAAACCTGTAATGTTTACCAACTCTATCCTTGGGAATTATAGTTTCAATGTTTGTGCCACAAAAACTTGTTTTGAAGAATTCCATGTAGAAACAACTGAAGAAAATGCAATAAACACACAGTTGGAAGCTCTTCCCTATAATCCGACTGATGAACCACCTTGTACTATAGTAGATAATAGAACTAGTTTCAGAGGAAGCAATTCAATTGATGTAACATTAGATTCTGTATTTTGGACACTCTATTTTGATGGATCTAAATGCCTTGAAGGTGGAGGTGCTGGGAGTGTTCTCATTGATCCACAAGGGAACCAACATCTGATGGCTAGTCGGTTGGAGTTCACGTGCACTAACAACATGGTAGAGTATGAAGCCTTGCTGCAGGGCTGGAAGAAAGACATTGATATGAAGGTGAAAAATATAAAAGTTTTTGGTGACTCACAGATAATCGTGGATCAGGAAAGGAAGAGGATACAATGCAATTTGTCACACCTGGTAAGGTAACAGCATGAGGTATGTGGCCTAATTGACAATTTTGATTCTTTTAATATCACATATATACCTTGAGGGAAAAACCAAGATGTCGATCTAATGTCTAGTATGGCTACCAAAATTTTGCCTGGTTGTAGATTTAAGAATAATAAATTTTATGTTGAATTGATTTTCAGGCCATCTGTGCTTGACAACATCTCAAACTGGTAGGTTTTTGAAGATGACAAGCAAATCCTTGAGTTCTTGCACTACGAGAAGACATTCAAGAATGCAGTCATTGATGAAAAAGAGAACGACAAGCTTATGAACGAGAGGGAAGGTGAAGAAAAGGATCATTCCAATATGATTCCCAAGCCAGTTGTCAAGATGGAGCACTTATATGACCTGCATAGTAAATTCAAGGAGCCAACTAATTGCAAAACGCATGGCTCATCCATGAAGTATGAATTGATCAACCTTGGAACCAAAGAAAACCCAAAAATTGTTAATTTGGGCTTAGGGTGCTCTCCGCAAGAAAAGGTTGCATTTGTCAAGCTATTTAAAGAATACAAGGACGTCTTTGGATGGACATATGGAGACCTAAAAAACTTTGATACCAGCATTATGCAGCATGTTATTCCTTTAGAAAAGGAGGCTCAGCCTTACCAAAAAATGCTTCATAAGATGCATCCAAGCCTAGAACCATTGGTTAAGAAAGAACTAAACAAAATGCTGGATGCTAAAATAATCTTTCCGGTTAGAGAAACCCACTAGGTAGCCAATCTTGTGTAAGTAAGGAAGAAAAATTGAGATATCAGGCTATGTATCGATTTCACAAACCTAAAAAAAGCATTGCAAAAAGATAACTATCCTGTCCCCTCTATAGAACACATCCTTCAGTGCGTTTCTAGGGCTGAAATGTCGTCCCTATTAGATGAGTTTTCAGGATATAATCAAGTGTTGGTATCTAGTGGGGATCAGCTAAAGACAACCTTCAACACTAAATGGGGCACCTACACATATCGTAAAATGCCTTTTGGACTCATTAACGCGGGCGCTACATTCTAGAGAGCTATGGACATAGCTTTCCAGGGGTTGATTAGCAGATCAATAGTGATTTACATGGATGATATCACTGTTTATTGATATCACAGAAGGGATCATATTTATCACCTGAGATATATTTTCAAAAGATGCCGAAAGTATGGAATTTCATTGAATCCCAAGAAGAGAATCTTTGTAGTCATAAAGGGGAAACTACTAAGTCATATCCTCTCTAAAGAAGGGATTTTTATTGATCCTGGAAGAATAGAGACCATCATGAGAATGAAACCCCCTACCAATAAGAAAGCCATGCAATCTTTCTTTGGGAAGATCAATTTTGTTAGAAAATTTTTCTTAAGCTTTGCGTAAAAAGTGCACCCCATGCAATTGATGATGATGAAATATGTTGTGTATAAATGGAGTGATGAAGCCAAGAAATCATTCAGTGAATCAAGGAAGCCATCGTTGAAGCTCCTACATTTGTCAGCCCTAATTTCGAAAAGGAATTCTTCTTATACGCTTCTGCTTCTGATGTTTCATATGTCACAATACTCACTCAGAAAAATAATGAACACAACAAAGTCCCTATTTCTTATATGAGCTCTAATCTCCAAGGGGAAGAACTCAACTACCCAAAGGTGGATAAATAGGGCTTTACAGTTTTCAAGGCTGTAAAACATTTCTGCCCTTATCTACTAATGGTCAGGACCAAAGTAATTGTTCCCCATCCTGCTGTAGGAGCCCTCTTCATGCAGAAGGAAATGGGTGAATGGAGAATAAATTGGATAATCGCCCTTCAAGAGTTCAACCTCGAGATTAAGCCAGCATAGATAGTTTGATGGCAATGACTTTGAAAGCTAGCAGTAGAAGCCATGGTAGATAAAGAAGGGGTGTCAAAAGAACCAGAAACATGAAACATGCAATATGCACAAATGAAATCTAGGGAGGAGCCCTTGTGGATTAATAAAGCACTGATGTATGAGTGAGAAATGTCAGAAGCCTTTTTAGATCCTAAGTCATGGTACTACGACATATGGCTCTATCTAATACGGGGATCTTCTCCTGAACACATGGATGCATCACAAAGGAGAGGACTTAGATTGAAATCTAATCAACATCATTTGGCCAAGAACATATTATACAGAAAAAATTATGATGGAATCTGGCTGAGGTGTTTAGAAAAGGGTGATTCCAACCATGTATTGAAAGAAATGCACAACGGTCCAGCAGGTGGTCACTACGGCAGAGAAACCATTACTCACAAAATATTAAGAGTTGGATATTATTGGCCCACGGTGTTTAGAGACTCGCATGCTTATGCTCACAAATGAAAGGTGTGTCAGACCACCGCAGGACAAGAAAGAAATCCAGTTGCTCCCCTCGGGCTTGTTATGATTTATCCACCATTCCAGCAGTGGAGCCTAGATGTCATAGGTAAGATCACTCAAAAATATTCACAATAGCATAAGTATATACTTAGAGCGACTGACTACTTCACCAGATGGACCGAAACCATCCTACTTTGGAAGGTGAATGAAGATGAGGTAATATCATTCATTGACAAATTCATTATCAATAGGTATGGCATCCCTGACACTCTCATATTTGATAACACTTCTTACTTTTCATCACTGATATTGATTGAATTTGCTATTGATAAATAAATCCACATAAGGTATGCATCAAACTATTACCCCCAGGGAAATGGAGTTGCATAATCCTCAAATAAGAATTCATACACATAATATGTAAGTCTGTCACAGATAACCAGAGGAACTGGCATAACACTCTAACAAATTCCCTTTGGGTTGATAGGGTCATGCCAAAAGTGGCCTTAGGAAACTCCCCATACTTCCTCGTATATGGACATGAATCCATCCTTCCTCCTAATGTTACCTTTCCCTCTTTACAACTCTCCCCAGATTCAAGAGGAACCCCCTCTCCCTTACTCCAAGAAAGGATCAACCAACTGGTAAAGTTGGAGGAATTGAGAGAGAAAGCCAGAAATAAATTAAAAAATCACCAAATGATTGTAAAAAATATGGTTTGATCATCATTTGTTAGGAGAAAAGACTTCCAAATAGGAGAGCTAGTCCTGAAATGGGACAAGTTGAGTGAGCCAAAATGTAAACACACAAAATTCCAATGCTTATGGATGGGCCCATTCCATGTTGTTGAAAAAATTGGTCAAGGAACTTACAGGCTGAAAACTTTACAGGGAGAGACTGAAAGACTCCTTGTTAATGGCCAGTAGCCACCACCTAGTGGTTACTTCCTGAGTAGGTTAGAATTAATTTTACTTTGCTATTAGTTTAGTTGCATTTCTGTCTTTTTCTTTAGTTTTCTACAAATTTTATTTTCCTTCTGTTTTGAATTGCAGTCCTTTTTAGCCAACTAATTTTGGTCCTCCAGTCTCATTCTACCTTTCATATTTTCCCTCATTGACCACCTTCAACCTTTTCCTTCCTCATTAAACTGTTGATGATTCTGTTGTTCCTAAATCCATCATTATGCTACAAATCAAACAAACTTTTTATTAGCCCATGAGAACTTGAAAATTAGCTGTAGAATTCAAAACAAGAATGTGTAACTACAGCTAGACTGGCATGGAGCGACATTGCATTTTTAATAAATCCCACTCAGACCTAGCATATACTTGCCTGTAAGGTGTGCAATCATTCTCCATTAGTCCCATCCACCATACTAAATTTTCCAATTCCTTTTATCTACAAGTAAATTTCCTTTCATTGGCTAAACTCACTAGCATATACCATGTGGCAAATCCAATTGTGCTCTAGTCCTTGTGCCTAAAACTGGAAGGGCTTATCTAATAGTAAATGAAATGTCATGTCCTTGTGCCAATCTGGAAGGACAGGTTGTTTGGGAAGCTGATTAGAGTAAGGACTATTGCTGGGCTCAAAGTACGGGTTGACACAGCAAGCCCAACCTTGCTTAAGTGGTTAAAAAATATGGCATGATTCATGATTGCGCCCCATTCAATCAATGAAAATATAGAACTAAAATTATCATATAAAGTGCAATATAAACATGTCTATATCAAGTTTGATGAGCAATAAAGAGTTGAGGTACACACCTAAACAGGTATGGACTAGTGATGGCCCCAAAAGGATTTTTGAATGTGGGAAATAGCTAAAGGAAGATCAATAAACCCCATAATACTGCCATTGGAGAATGCCTGTCAAAATCCTATTGGTAAGTAGAAGCTACTTTTCTCTATCCCACCTGAAGAAATTAATGTTTAAGTGGAACCCATGCTTGTTCATCTATATAGTTTGCATTTCAAGTTTATCCTAACACCCTGATGTTCCATTGATCCAAGTTTTATTGGGAAACAATGATAACTAGTTCACCTACTGGTTCACCATTCGTTGTGGCCACAACCACCACCCTATCAAAACTTGCCTTGGCAACAATTTTGAATGGGTCCCCTAAAAATTTGGTCTTCTACGTCTCTGAATGATCTATTTAGTCCCAGAGACTTTAACTTGTTCCCGAGCCAAATTTTCAATTCTTGATGGTCAAGAACCCCCTTTTAATCCCTACTGCACTGTCCATTGACCACCCAGCCTAGCCTTCCATTCATTCCCTATATCGGAACCTTTTTAGCCCTCAAAACCTTCTATCACACCATTTTTCCCATCATAACTCTTTATAATGAAAATACTCGAAAGTATGCATAAATCACCCCTTTTTGGCCTATCGCAATTAACATTGTGCATTGCTTTCTTTCAAACTCAATGACATTATCAACCCAAAAACATATATTTCGGGTCTGGAAGCCATATTGCACATCACTATTGGCGGGGCTAGGGCTTATATATATATATATATATATATATAATATATATATATATATATATATAGATAGATAGATAGATAGATAGATAGATAGATAGATAGATAGATAGATATATAGCACGCCACTTTTCTGGACCTGATGGATTTATTAACCGTAATGTATACATTATTGGGTCTGGAAGCCACATCACATATTGCAATCAGTAGGGTCTGAGGCCTTTATATAAGGCACATCTTTATATCCCAGACCCGCCGATAATTATAAATTCAGATGCATAAAATTTCAAGTCTGTTGTACGGACCGGCCATAGGCTTCCCATGTATTCCTTTGTATTTTTGTTAAAATTATCTAGACCCTATTTTCAAAGGAAAGTGTTGTATTGTGGACCCGCCGATGATTATAGGCTTCGGTACATAAATTTTGAAGTCCACTGTATGGCCAAGCTGCAGGTTTTCATGTCTATTCCTGTGTATTCGGTAAAACGATGCGGTTGCGAATTTTAATGTAAAAGCCCATATGGTGGACCCGATATGATATATATTCCCATCTATAAACTTTGAAGTTTGCTGTATGGACTGGCCATGGGGTTCTCTGTGTTTTCCTATGTTAAGCCCCCCATTGCAGATCTGGCCTTCGTGGATCCAATGGTCCACACAAATTTCGAGTCACCAAGTTTCTCGAGGACTACCCACCCGAAAAGTGGTATCCTCTCTCCTCTTAGATGCTACATGTGATTTGAAGATTGGAATCTAGGTCGTCCTTGCCATACTCGTGACCAGTTATGATCCCTTCCGAAATACCATCTTTTTCTGCGTTTTATGGTGATTTTCAATGTAAACCGAGTTTTTTCTTGTGGGACTTTATCAATGCGTGAATAAAAATGGTAGCCAATTCTCTCACATTTATTCCTTCTGATGATTAAAAACACTCCATGAAAGAAAGATTAGTGTTTTTAGGCATTTTATCATATTTATATGAGTATGACTGATGTCGGTTATCTCTACAGGCGAAGATCGATAAAAGGCAAGCAAGGTTGAAGGACAGGTGCATAGGCATCAAGTGTGGCTCCAGACAGAAGATACATGAGCGGATGTGTTCCATTCAAAGAAATAGCCTTAGGCATTGCCGATCAAGTTACACACATTGCTTGTGTATCCGTAAAGTGAAACTACCCCAGATCTCATCATGAAGAGGTGACACAGAGTCATCATCCTCTAATAATCATCTACTCATTTCACCAAGAAACAAAGCGCTCTAGTGACAGGAAATGCCTTCTACATGTATATAGTGATACCGAGGGATCTACATCTGTTTATTTGGATCAGTATCTTGAAGAGAAGAGGGGGAGATGAAGGGTCAATGCCTGGGGCATAAATACTAGTTCCAGATAGGAGAGGGGCGCTTTTTGGTTTGGAGAAAAATAACTTTGATTTATTATGAATAAAGATGACTTTGGTTCAAGAAGGAGCCTATGTTTCAGATTTAATTTTCCTTTTCTCTGATATATTTCCAACTAGTGTGTTGTTGCTTTTATAAAAAACAATGTGATTTGTTTCATGCATATTGATAACTAGTAGTTCATGGTTATTCTTGTTTATTTGACTGTAATTCAATAGCATTGATAATTCATGAAAGGTTGTTGATTCTAGACTTTGTTAAACATCAGTTGCAGATTTTATTTGTATTGAAAGGAATGTATATTCCTATATAAGTAATTGCATTGCGATTAGGATTTAATACAAACGTTTTTCTCATGTGGACCAGTAATTGATTCATTTGGACTTGAGATTTATATATGATGCTTAACCTCATTTTTTTTGCTCCTGTAGGATAGATTAGGATAGGTAGGACTAGATTAGAGTAGTTAGAAGTAGTGTAGAGAGAGTTTAATACATAATGGTTAGCTATTTTATTCTGTTGATTTAATTGAAGTCTTCTTCCTGGAAGCAATCTTTCAACACTTATTACAGTTCACGAGGTCCCTTAACCCCATTGGAACTAGCTATTCAAAATGAAAATAGGCCCAATTGGGGCTTGTGATCGGGTTAGTTCCCCTTGTTGGTATAGCGAAAATTCGACATATCAACAATAGGATATCTCATGATAAAGTAGTTTATTAGGCACATATCAGGGAAAAACATGTGGATTAGCCAGACTACCAAAGACTTGAATGTAGGTAAACAATTCTTCAGAAAACCAATTCAAAACCCTGATAAAGTCTACCTCTGCTTCCGAGGAAACACTAAGGGCTCTCTTATTAAAATAATCTGATGAATAAGCAACATGACACCCTGGAATATTTTATAGAAATGGGGTTGGTACTTGGAATCCCATAGGATAGTATGATATATATGAATAGGATTTGGATCCTCTAAATTCCATTTCCATCGCATGGAGGAAAAATCCATACTAAAGCACAAGGAATCCATAACATAAACACTCATTTAAAAAGCATGAATTATATTCTCTAAAATTGTATGCTTTCTTCTAAAATTTAAAATGTGAGTGGCTAAGTTATCAAATAAAATATTTTCCCAGTCTATTATAAATCCATTTGAATAAACATCAATCATTGGAGTCCATTGATCGCAGAAGTTTTGAGTATTAGGATAAGAAAATAATCTACATAATATGGCATCAATTTGGCAGTAAGGTCCCTCAAGAGAGTTTACTGATTATCTGCCATTTTCCTCACGCTTATGCTTATTGGGATCTCTCCTCTCATCCTTGATGGGATCTGATGCATGATCGATGTTGCTCATTAATTTCTCCATGCACTGCTTGTCATATTTATACTACGGAGGTAGAAAATGGTACATTTCCTTGAAATCACTGTCGCTGAAAGAGCCGATGACTGTGTCATTATTTGTCATGAATTTTTTGTCTGCAATGTCCATGTGCTCCACGACCCATCAAAACATATCTGTATAGGGAAGGAGATTGGGTCAAGCAACAATTATGAGTAAAAAATGAATTTGTGACATTTTCGTATGTTGTATTAGAAACCAGAGAAGAATCCTATATTGTATCTGTTCTTTGAATAACCCTTGGTCCCTCTTCTTTGAATAATTGATAAATAGATTCCCATGAGGTACTATCAGTGTCTAAAGAAAAAATTGTATTTGAAAATAACCTTGTTGTGTCAAGATTTTCAACTGGCAGAGTAGTCGGTTGCTATTCAACAACTGGTTTCCTTCTTGATTTAGTTACCCAAGACATATCTTCTGAATTACGTTTATTGACATTGGCCTACAATGGAAAACAAAAGACTAAGTGATAATTCTTTCACTAAAAATATCTTAACACAAATAACGAATTTTGATAACGATTTCTATCTTAAAGGGCGAATAATGATCATATTAATTTGAAATTAATAAAGTTGTTTTAGAAATTTGAAAGCCATAAGACCACTCTCGGAAATTAAATGAAAAATGTGGGTTCATGTGCGCGATGGACACATCAACATATCAGAGAAATCCCATGGTTGCACTCTAAAAGTTACGATATCTGAGGCTTTCGATATGTGTTGTTTAAAAATATAATGGCTATAAGTATAGGTGGAATATATACTAGAGGATTTATATCAGTGATTGGAATATTAGGGTTTTTAATGAGTGACATCTGATAGGAAAAGTCCTGATATGGGTAGAGATAGGAATACCAGAGGATTGAGATATTAGAGGGGAGGAGTATCAGAGATATCAAGTATCGAGAGTGTGAGGAATCAAAACATTATGATATCGAGATTTATCAATAACGGAAGTGCTAGGTGTCAGGGATACCAGATATCATAGGTTTGAGTTATCATAGTTTTTTGAGATGGAGCTTTTTAAAAGTTATAATATTCGAAAGTTCTTGTATGCCAAGTGGCAATGTTATGGGGCCAACGGTTCTTTAAAGTATTGAATGTAAAATGAAGTGCCCACTATATCTTTATATATCAAGAAATTTTGATCAAGGAATGTTTTATCGTAACTTTTATTTAAGGAATGTTATGATATTTGAATGATTCGATATAAATCCCCTAGTAATGCATTACATTAAATAAAAAAAGGCCAATCAAGTTTTTGCAACACTTGCAAGGTTTGAATCCTCCGATATCTAAGTTCTGATATATGTAACCTTTATGAAAGAGGATTATTTACAAAAATTAGAAATTGTCTTATATTTATTAGAACTTAAAGAGTTTTATTAAAATTCAAAAGGGTCCCCATTATTCATTATATAGATAAAATAAAACTAAATGGGGATTTGTTGAGTACTACAACATAACCATAGTGGCAATTCTTTTAGGGCTCATACATAAGTGTAGTTTTGGGGTTGTATTCTCTGTACCTGGGATACATGTTATTCATACTCTCTCAATCCTCTTGGACAGTACCCCATGACTAATAAGGGCACTTGTACCAAGTTCATAGCTAAAATGGCTGGGGAGTAGGTCTCTAGTATAATTATTCCATCGCCAACTTCTTTATATCTTGGTTTGTGCGTGACTATCTTTTAGGATGTTTCTAGTTTGTTTTGTTTCATCCAAGTCAATAGTTTTTTCCTTCGGGTGTTTGCACTAACATAATTATAATAATTTATAATTTTTCACCCTAGTTGAATTTATTCATTGTCAGTCACGTCGCCTTCATAGTTTTCCTCCTAAATGAGGTGGACTTGTCACTCCTACATGGAGAGTGCTTGTTGGTGCTCAATACTTAGATCAACACATAGTTTTGGAATCCATACCTTGCCCTTCTTGAAGTGACCTGATTTCTATTGAAACTTTGGCAGATGATTATGCTGCTCCTGCTAATCCACCCTTGAACAATCCATTAGGACTTAAGTTGTTGCGGTTAAACCATAACGGCTCCACATCTGCTTATATATTTTTACCATTATCATTTTTTTGTCTTATAGTGGAGTCTAATACCTCTTTACCTTCTCCATCAGTAGTGTTAGCTTCCATGTCATCATTGTCACCTCTTAGTGGGGCCATACCTACTCCTATGTCTACACCTCTCACATGATCTTGGGGCATCCCACCAGTTTCATCTACAACTCCCACAAATTTCTCAAATATTTCCATGCCTACTCCATATTCTACACCAAACATGATTATTACTACTAGTCAGCCAATAGGGTTAGGAGTATTTTCACCTATCATTTCCCAACCCATGATTCATGTTCCTCAGTTAGGTGCATTTACTTCTAAAAATATGTGGGGGAATCATCAATTATTCCTAGTTAGCCTGGAGGAAATGCTACATATAGCATGTCACAATCCTAGTATATTTCACTTTTTGGAGGGATGCCACCAACAAATAATTTTCTTGGAGGGGCTATTTTTCCTAGAGGAAACCTTATTGCTAATGTTTTCACTCATACATGTTATTCTCATTATGTCGGTCCTACTGCACATGCTAGTCTATCTCATCGTTCTGGCTACAACCCTGTGAGAAGTCATGCTCTTGTGGGTCCTTTACTCTCTGAGGGCATGTACCCTGGGGGGGGGGGGTTTTTTTTTTCATTTACTCTGGCCCGTAGCAGTCATATGCTAAGGGAACCCCATACTTTCACTAGAAATCTTGGCATGATAATCCCTATATGGGGGGACCGCAAGGTTGGTCAGGGGATTCTCTTGCCTGTCACTTGTTTATCCAACTTCACAATATATTTTTATCTTATCTTGATCTAGAATAATTGGTTATGCTGACTAACTACCCCATTAGACATGATCCATGGTGGCCACCTATACCCACAAAATTGTTTTCTGATATACCCAAATTTGAAGGAAAGCTTGGAGATAATCTATCCACCCATATCACTATGTATCATATATGGTATTCATCCAACTCTCTCAAGGATGATCTGATTAAGCTTTTCTTGTTTAAACATATGTTAACTAGGGATGCTGCAAAATGGTACATTGAATTGGATACAACATCCTAAAATGAATTTTCCTCTTTAGCTCAAACATTCTTGACACACTTCCAACTGCTTGAAAAATATATCGATTCTAAACTCTGATCTAATTTCAAAGAAGACAATTCCACACTAATTTTGGACCATATCCACAAGTGGTGTTTCTGCAAGAGCTTGGATAGGAAAAATCTTCATGATGATATTTTACATAAATGGTTCATTCCATCTTTAAGACCTTAGATTTCCAAGAATGTGTCTATGTTCCAAGTCATTACTAAGGATAAATCTATTCTACGATCCCCACAACTCAATCTAATTTATTCATAGTCAAGCACACTATATGAAGTTATTCCTAATTCCGCTAGGCCTTCCATTGACCCACCGATAACTACTCCTGGCCCACATGTTGATGGTGTAATTGGGTTCATTTTTTATTCCATGAGAAAACTTGCTACTCAACTTGGGAACGTGATCATTACATCACAAGCCCTAACAAGTGTGTCTGGATCTTTTAAAGCACCTTCCTCTGAACAGTCCATAGGTGTTCTTACGATGAAGTCGATGTAGCCTAAGAATAACCAACAATCTAGTAGTAAAAATAATACAAGAGGAATAAACAAAATCATAAAACTACTCAGAAATCTCAACCAAATCTCCAAAATCAGAAGGGGGCACTAGTGAGCACCGTCAAAAGATAAAATTCCCTTGTAAAATTTGTCATGGTGAACATCTTACTCATGAATTCCCTCAGATGGATGAAGTTCAAAGGCTCCTTGCACCAACAAAGTCTACCCAACAACCTGTTGTTTTAACTCATCCATTTCTTGCACAACCTTGACAACAAAAGGTTTCCCAACCTCATCCACCTCCACAAGGGGGTAACCAGGGGTTGTTTTCCAATTCTACCAATGGAGCATCCATCTCGACTTCATATGTCGATTTTGATGTCATCAATGCCTCTTTAGATTACAACGTGTTGCTTGGTTGTAGTTGGTTCTATTCCATGACCCCCATTGTCTTGTATGTATTCCATTTTCTTTGCTTTCCTCATGAGGGAAATATTGTCACTATCGATCAACTTAACTATTGTGTACCATCCGCTGGAATCTTGACTACGAGGAGTTCAATAAAAATCACAGGATATAGCCCTAGTTATTTCTAGATTGTTGGCATGGAACTATTTAAAAGTTCTACCCTTATGGGAGTTTTTCCTCAATTACCCCTCCATGTAGTCCTTCCACCTCTACCATTTCATGTCTCCATATGATGTCTTCTTGCACTTGTGGACCCCAGCTTCTTGATGATCCCTAGGTGGTGTCGTCTAAATATGATATTGAGCAATATGGCGAGTATGCCTTTAAGCCCAATGAAGCTTGCTTATCAAGCTATCTAGCTGGCCTCCACATATGATGGGTCTAGTGATGTCATTTCAGTACCACCCGACAATTACCCTTTTCCTTCTTGGGCCATTTACTTTCCCCTCTCTTGTGACTCCCTCAACTTCCCATTACCATCAAATGAAGCTATTTAAGAAGTCATGCCGATTTATGACCATCTTTGGGGAGCTCTTCATCATCGATCTTCCTTAGTCCCCCGCATAGAGAGGTTGGACACATCTCATCAAATATTGGTTTCCTCTGGAAATACCAGTGTTCCCCACACTACACATGGATTTTTTCTATTTCTTTTGAAGGGAACTTGGCTAATATCTCTACTATAATTCCTATTAATATTGCCTTGAAACTAGGTGTTGTGGAAAATATCTCGATTGGGGCTAATTGCGCTCCTTATGAGGTTGACATCTACATTAGCCATTTCAAATAATTCTAAGATGTCTTTGGAGGGTCTTATGAAGAAATTCCTGGCATCATTCCATGAATTTTCCAGCATGAGATTAAGACTTATGTTTGGGAAAATTATAGTCTTGTATTTTGACAGACATAAATTATCAACTAGGGGTAGGTAAGCTTGTGAGATGTTGTCCAAAATATATGCAGGCTAATACCATAAGTGTTTTTCTAAGTCAAATCACACACATGCAGCTTCAAGAACTCTTTTATTTATCAACACATTGTAGCAAAGGCTATGAAGTAGATAATTCATCTCTCTACAACACCTAGAATTGCTAATGTAGATCCAAAAAAATACAAACCCAAACAATAGCAATTAACTCAATTCACACTTTGAATAACAGAAACGAAATCATATTCAAAAATTCCAAATCATTCATCAAATGAGCTCTCTCTTAAGCATGATTCACAAGCCGTTAGAAATTAGAAAAGAGAACTGCAAGTTGTGTACTAATTCTAGTAATGGATGACAAAAATAAATAAAAAGAAAACAAATCTGCAGCTACAAGAGTTGTCAGTAAAGGGGGCCCTCGCTTACTCACAACCCCTTCAACCACGAAAGGAGTTACTCAATGAAATTTAGTAGAACATCAAGTACTATATTAATCTGGAAAATATACAGTCATACAGGTCTAATATATTCAATCCATCCTTCTTCTATCCAGATTCTCTCCTCTCCAAAATAAACATAAACCTATTTTATACAAATACATGGGCATAACTTGTCTCAAGTTAGAAAATATAATACCCTACAATTGTTGACTAACAATAGCTAATAAATATAGTAGAAATAAGCATGATGAGGTCGATCCATGACTGAAAGCATGGATCAAACAAATTTCTTGAAGTTGTAGGAACTGCCTCTTAATATGGCCATTTTAAAAAGGAATGAAGATATGGGCAGTTTCAATGGTAGTTCTGAGGCGAACAATAGGACATCATCCATATTAGTGTCATTCTCAACAAAACAAATGTCTTCATTCTCCTCGAGGCTGACTGAAACATGCCCAGCCATGGATACCGCTGTATGAAATTAGGGTGGTTAAAGAAAATATCTGTGTCTGCAGGAAATTGGCAAAGTTGCAGTAAATTGTGAAGAAGCTGCAATAAATTCGGGTAGTTACAAAAAATCTCCCCATCTACACAAAATATGCGATTGCAGGAAATATCTGCATCTACAAGAAATTAATGACTACAAGAAATCTCCACATCTACAAGAAATCGATGATTGCGGGAAATTGCGGAGTAGTTGCAGGAATCTTGGAACCTCTTCAGAAAATGGTTGATCTGCACAAGATGTAGTCAACATCTTTGACATTGTAGGTGATTAGATTAGATAACATTTTAACTTCAAAAATACTTGGGAATTAAAGTAAAATGATACATTTTAAAATAATTTTCATTCCTTCAAGTTCATAGCACCCTCTTGGTCAAAACACACAAAATGAGTAAAAGAGAGTTTTAAGGATAAGAAGGTTCAAAATAAGGGGGTCACGGCCTTAGAAATGTTATAAAAATGAGCAAAATTAGGACTCAACAACTTATCCTAGAGCCAAGCCTCTTCGGCATAAGCTCTATCCGGTTAGCCCATGTAAGGCAACTGTTATTAAAGCTGAAGTCCAAAAACTTCTTAATCCTAGTTTTATTTATCCTATGCCTTTGACGAAATGAGTTTCTAATCTTGTTCAAGTTGATAAGAACCAAGGAATTATTTGAGTATGTGTTTACTACCGTGACTTCAACCTGGCATATCCAAAAGACAATTATCCTACACTTTTCATTGACCATATTCTCAATGCATGTGCTAGTAATGATATCTTCTCTTTTATGGTTGTCTTTTCTAAATATAAGAAAATTGAAATCAAACCTAAAGGCTAGCATAAAATTTCCTTCATTTTCATGTGCGCTACATTTTCTTATTGTGAACTGCCCGTTGGTCTTAAAAATGTTGGTGCTACTTTCCAGTGGGCCATGTCTTATGCATTTCACGATATCAAAGACATAATTGAAGTTTATATTGATGAACTTACTTCCCATTCTTTGCTTTGTGAGGATCATCCTACACACCTTTGAGAAGTTTTTCTCTGATGTCAATATTACAAAATCTAGCTTAATCTACACAAATGTGTCTTTTGTGTACATTTCAGATGATTTTTAGGCTCTATTTTTTACCGAGAGGGGATTCGTGTTGATCCCTCAAAGGTTGAGGTGATTATCCATTTTCCACCTCCTCACGCTATCCACAAACTTCAAATAATTCAGGGAAAAGATTTTTTTTTTACGACGATTCATTCGCAATTATGCCCACATCACCCAAGGCTTCATGCACTTGTTGAAGAAAGTAGTACTTTTTATTTTGGATGACCAAGCCCAACATTCATTTGATGATCTTAAACAAGATTTGTTGTCTGAATGATCCACAATGGATCTAGTATAGACTCTAAGTCTAAAAATATTCCTCACAGAGGAAAATGAAAGTGAAAGGATGCTCTTGGAAATAGTTTCATTGCATAGTTCTCTTCATTTTGAATCTAAGGCAATTTGAATGGACCAAAACAGACTTTGGATGAAAGAGTTATTGTGAAAAAGAAGATTGCCCATTATCCTTGGGAAAGGAGGAAATTTCTTATAAAATTGAACTAAAAGGCTCTTTAAGGGAAATTGCATCGGAAGAGGTTAAAGGGAGGACTTAAGCAGAGATGGAAGGACTCCCCGATTGCGACCTCTAGCATATCACATTGGAGGTAGGCCTTCACATGATATCAGAGCCCTAGACAGAGTGACTTCTGATGGCAGTGAGTCAGATTGGCAGATTAGTGATTGGTGATCGGGATTGCAAAAAATACAAAGGGTCATCTATACATGTGACAAGTGACTTGGGATAGTGCGATGATCAATGACTCGATTGCATCTTGACTGTTGGATCACGAGGTCAATTTGACGGTGGAGATTTAATGGAGAATATTGCATTGTTATTTTGTTAAGTCCATGGACTTGGACCTCCTACTTGTGCAATTGTGATTTGCGATGACAAGACAGACCTGACGGGTTTATAGGTGTGATTGTATCTATTTTGAGTTCCAAAAGGAGGGTTGTAAATGGTGTTTCAAGCGAGCTTTAGATGATAAGTGGTATTGGAATTGATTAACCCAATTCCATAAACCAGCCAACATGTAGCATGCCGCAAGAGGGAGAGAACCTCCTTTTCAGGTGGGTAATATTCGTGCAAGTGGGCCACCCAAAATGATCGTCAGCCATTGATTTTCTATCACTAATCGGATGGTGGATGATCAACAAGCTATTTTGCAAACCCAAAAGGATTATAGGGGTGATTAAATGTTATTTGAGTCTCGCCTAAAGGCTGAAGATTTGTTTTTCATGATTTTTCCTATGTGTTTCTGTTATGTTGCTATTTTCGGAATGTAGGTAGAAGAATGGTTGACTATATCATTCCCATTGGAAACAGTCCATTGCACCTATGCCACGCCATAAGCAGGCATTTATGTAACAGGAATGTGTTATGAAGCACATAGATCTAGAGAGCTAGAGGGCTAGACATAAAGCCAAAGATGAATGATTCCTCATGATTGCACACAGCGGAATGGATGGAAGCCATAGAGTCAGAGGATTCATCAAAGGCCATAGAGCCAAGCAAAAAAGGGGGGCTCCCTTCAGAATTTTTCCCTTGAGATAGCAAGTCTCCCTTTAGGGAGCTCACAACTAGGCAAAAAGCCATAGAGTTGAGAGCTGATAGAGCTAAGAGCCACAGAACCATAGAGCAGCAGTTCCAGAGAAATCCAGAGAAGCCACAAGAAGTTGGGGGTGATGGCAAAGAGGTGATTCCTCAGAGAGCTAAGCACGGTAGAGCTACAGGGATAGAGAGCTTGAGTACAGCATATTTGCAAGGCCAAAGAGCCATATAGACGAGGATTCATGGAGATCCACCAAAGGTTTCAGGCTTGATAGATGCAAAGTCACTAGAGGTTGGAGGCAGAGCCATAGAGCCAGAGAGCTCAAAACAGACTTCTGAGAGCCATGAGGTTGTAATGAAGTTTTAGAATAGAAAAGAGATCAAATGATCAAGCTGTTGTTGGTGTCTGATGTGTGCTGAAGACAAAGGAAGTAATTCTAGAGAGAGTAAAATAATTTTGAGTGAGTTGGTGCAAGCTAGAAGCTCAAGATAGACGGAAGTGCTAATTGAAGGAATCTAGTCTAGAGAAGCCTAGATTTGTTTGTCGAGTACGGATAGCCAGCGAGATAAGATGGTATTATAAACCCATAGGTGCAGTTGTAAGCCAATGGAGTTGGGTGTGGAACTTGTAAAAGAAGCATTACCATAATCCCAAAGAGCCTAGTCAAGTTGATTAGAGCTCAAGGAGACGTATCCCAAGATATCAAGGTGAACTCCATATTATATTGTTGTCTTATGTGTTGGTTTATGTGCTGCATTTTACTGTTATATGTGTTTATATATCAGTTTAAGCAAATAAACTTAAGGAAATTAATAAGTTAAAGGAAAACACATGCATACAACTATTTCAAGTGCTTATTTCCCAAATTATCAATCATAAGCATAGATCTTGGAAATTGTTTAAGCTTTGGAGTGGGAGAGGTTCTTATAAAAAGACAAGAAGCCTTTAGTGCCCCATTTCAGATTAGGTGGTATCAGAATTGGCTATATTAGAGCGTTAGGTTGATTAACCCAACCTTCAAAGAAGGTTATATCAAAGCTAAGTTATTCCAGACCAAGTTGTATCCTGAAGCAGGTTGTATCATGATGTAAGTGGTAGCAGATCAGAATGCTTGATTGATAGAGCAATCCATATGCTTAGTTGACTTGAAAGGTGTTTGATTGTTTGTAAATTTACTATTGTTTGATTTTGTAGAGGTGAAGGGAAAGCTATTGATAGCTAATTCTAGGAGAGGACAAGAAGGAATAAGGGTTGAAGGCATTCTTCTTATCCCAAAGGACCTAAAATCAATCCTTTGTAGTACAAGAGGTTTGTTGCAAAAGGTTGCTTGAATAATCTCTTTGTTAATATTGTTTGAAGTTCTTTTGTTCATTTTCACAATGAAAACTTCTACAAGTGAGTCCTAAAATTCTTCCTTCATCACAAGATTTTTTGATAAATACATGAAGCAAGACATGTTCATCATGATAGATATGGTGAGAGAAATGAGTGTTGGACTTTGAGAGTAGTTGAATTCCATGAAGGAAGAGCAGAAGTTGCTTTCTAACAAATTGCAGGAAGGGGAAGGCCAACTTCATATTGCAAATATGAACCTGGAAAGGGTGCATGAGTTGGAGACATGGCTCCTTATTATGAAAGAAGCCTTAATCAAGTATCAACTTGAAGAAGAGGTAAACAATTCCAGTTTGTCTTCAAAATCCTCTAAGAATATTTGTGTTGGTTCTTTTGAAAAACATACCAGAGGCATAGGTTCCAAGTTAATGTATAAATGGGCTATGAAGGAAAAGGATTGGGAAAACATGCACAGGGTATTGATGAGCCAATAATGGTTGTGGAAAGGCCTAAGTATTTGAGTCTTGGCTATGGACAACCTTATGGAGAAAGTTCCAAAGCTGCCATGAAGACAATTGAAACAGTTTCATGGAGGAGTTTCATTTCAGGTCTTCTACCTCAAGAGTGTAAAGATGGTATTCATGGGGAATGCAATAGCTTGAAACATCATTTGTAGGAAGAAGGTGTTCATAAGCATACACTTGAACCAAAGAGTTGTGGAAACTCTGAAAGCCTTGAAGAGATTGATGGTGTTCCAAAGGGAGCCACTTCTTCTTTTGATTCACCTCCTCATGAAGGTAATAAAGGTGAAAAATAAAGGTATAAATCTGGTTCTAATCATATTCCTTTTGATTATGTAAAGCATAGTAGATTTCCATACAAGAATTGGAAAAGAATTACATGTTCCTTTTGTGGTTGGGATAACCACAATGTTTCTAGCTGTTGGAAGAGAATGGCCACATGCAGGAAACTTTGGATGGAAAAGAAGAAAGAAGCCAAAGGTCCTTGGACAAGGAAAATCATGTTGTTGAGGAGATGCACATGTGTTGCACTTACTGCCATAAGCAAGGACATATGGCTGAAAGCTGTTGGACTTTGAATCCAACAATGCTTCCATGAAACTTGAAGAAGGTGGAAAGAGAAAATGGCAAGAATGGAAAGGAAGTTTCCATAAATGATGTGTTTCAAGATGATTCAGATGTTGTTGTTGATGTGCAAACAAAGGAAGGACCTTTGAAATGGGTTGGTAACAAAGGGTTAGAGTTCTTATCCAATTAAAGTTGCGTATCTTTTGATGCGAACAAAAATGTATCACATCTATTTGCATCTCTTTGTTAATGAGATGCAAGTTGCAACATTATATTCATTTCAGTTTTGAAAGTACAATGTGCTTAAGCGAAAGTTGAAAGATGAAATGCATGCATAAGCATGATATGCGTGACCACAAGGATGTTGATGATTTCCTTGTATTTGAACATGTATGTGTAATTAACTTGAAGGGTTGATTGCTTTGTTTTAAACATGCATGTAATGTAATATTGACTTGGAAAAAGTTGATTTGGTCTCTGAGATGGAGATAATGATGAAGTGTTTCATCTTTGAAAAAAAGAATCCTACAGTTCTTTTTCTACATGCTTCTCTAGAAGGGTCAATTGTATGAAAGGCATGTTTTGTTGGCTTTTTCTCTAGTCAATCATTTGTGTGTAGATCTAAAGACATGGAGGGGTTCACAAGATGTGAAATATGTTTCCTTTTATGAAGCAAGATTTTATGCCATCCAGTTGTTGTCTATAATTTTGTTGTTGTTAACAGTTGTTGTTGACAATATTTCAACAAATACAAATGTAAATTTTTGTGAAGAAGATGTAACTTTACATTTTTTTGAGCCACCTTGGATCAATTATCAAGGAAGAGATTCTGTCTACCTTCTGTAACCTTCTCAGTAGGAGTTCTGCATGAAGTCAAGGAGGAAGATAGTTCTTCCCAGGAGGACTAGCACGTCCCAGAAGGAAAGTGTTCAAAGGCTTTGGTTCAGAGGAACTATGGAAGGAAAGTGTATGGAGGTTGAAAGAAGAGGGTGACATACTCCCTGTTACTATTTAGATTAGTATATCATTCTTTTGGAGTCCAAAATATTTTTAATGGGAAGGCATGATCCAAAATGGATCTAGTATAGACTCTATGTCTAAAAATATTCCTCACAGAGGAAAATGAAAGTCAAAGGATGCTCTTGGAAATAGTCTCATTGCATAGATATTTTCATTATAAATCTAAGGAAATTTGAATTGATCAAAACAAACTCTATATGAAGGAGTTATTGTGAAAAAGAAGATTTCCCATTATCCTTAGAAAAGGAGGCAATTTCTTATAAAAATGAACAAAAAGGCTCTTTAAGGGAAATCACATCGGAAGATGTTAAAGGGAGGACTTAAGCAGAGATGGAAGGACTCCTCGATTGTGACCTTCAGCACATCACATCAAACATAGGCCTTCACACAATATCGGAGCCTTGGACAAAGAGACTTGCGATGGCAGTGAGTTGGACCGGCAGATTGGCAATCAGCAATCAGGATCGCAACAATTACAAAGGGTCGTTTATACATGTGACAAGAAACTTGTGATAGTGCGATGAGCGATGACGCAATCACATCCTGACCATTGGATCTGTTACACAAAAATATCATCACCTTGATTATTTGCAGTCGGTATGGGTCTATCACCACCTATGCCAGCTTCCTAAGTAAGTCTCAGACTTCAGCTCTTCAAAACAAGCTTTAGGAATGAGAGAAAGACATCAAAAAGCAATGTAACTCTAGTTCTGCACTTTCTCTCACTTTTTCCTGCGGGCCTGCACCTTTTGATCAAGATATCTGCGTACTTATATGCTCTGTATGTAAAGGGGAGGGTGCGTACCCCTGTGAAAGTCAAAAGGTGCATTGTTTATCTTAAAAAACTCACTTTGGGTTAATTCTAGAGTTTTCTAGAAGGATTTTTGACGTGGATTGTTCGCTCCAAGTGGTTCATGCATCCCATAAGAGGAGGAACTAATCCCTTGTTAGGAGGATCTATCCCTTTGAAGGGGGATTCTATCCCTTTGAAGGAGGACCTGGTAACTGATCTCCATTGCACTATAAATTGAGGCATTGGATCAGTGGCTGAAGAGGTTAGAAGCTGAACTTTTGAGGGTAAATGCTAGTGAAATCAAGACTTCCTATTTGAGCTTAAGAGGAGAGATCACATACCTTTTTGGCTTCATTGGGGAGTGAGTGAAGCTTGTCAAAGTAAAGGAGACTTCTTGTTGGACCCTGGGAGGAGCTTGTACAGCGTCAAGGCAAAGGTTGTAAGGTTCTTCTCCTTTTGAATTAATACAATCAAGCTCATTTTCTCAACAAGTATCTCATGTTATTTGTTTCATGGACTCCTTGACTTTCATGTTAAATATGTTTTATAATACTGGTTATTCAGGTGCTATTTAATCGTTTGCCTTGTTTGTGTTTGCAGGTTTGTGACAAAGAAACTTACTTGGATCAAAGGAGCAAAGGCATCTCCAAACTTGCGTTCGACATGTGGTAGGCCTTAAACACATTTGTTTGCCATTATTTATAAAGCGCACTTAGAGAAAGATAGTGTCTGGTTGATTTGTTTGTCATTAAGTCTTCATTAGATTCTAGGAAGGTCTATCTTTTCCGCAAGATCGACTCATTCCGCGTGACAAAATGGCGACTCCACTGGGGACTTGATTGTTTTCCTTTACTTTTACTTTGACTTGAGAAATTGTGTTTTCGTTTTTGTTTTTGGCTTGTTGTGTGTGGAATTGGGTAGATTTAGTAGATCTTGGATTATTTTTTGTTTTTCATACTTTTGGGAGAGGACCGCACCCTCTGCTTGTAGCACGGTGCGTACATACCCGCACTTTTGCTTTACACACAAAGCGGTACCGCACCTAGGTAAACTGGGAGCCTGTGGACCCTATCAAAATTTTGAAAAACTTAAGATTTTCTCTTTCAATTAGCTTAGGATTTGTTTATGTGTTTTTAGCCTCTGCCCAGATCTGCACGTGACTTGTCAGGAATTTTTCTTAGGTTGATTCCATTGGCATTCCTGTTTAAGCTTTTATCAATTGGGTGTTTTGAGTCTCTTTTTTGAGAAATTCTTAATTTGATTTCCTTTGGTCATTACTTTGAGGTTTGTCTCAGTCTTTTCACAATTTTGCATCTTTTTGCTTTTGTTTTTGCAAAAATATTTCCCCCTCATTCGCCAGGGGGGGGGCTAAATTGTGTGAGTGTTAATTGCCTTTGAGTGTTTTTATTTTTGATCTTTGGAACTCTCACCCGATTTTCTTGACTTGCACTTGATTGGTTCTTAGATTACGTTAGAACCATCTTGTGTTTGAGAATTCTCTTGCATATATCACATTTGCATAATTAGAATTCTCATTTTCAGAATATGAATGAAAAATGTGCATAGATTACATTTGCATACTTTT
>APFE030718632.1:33646-47439 GCA_000404065.3 Pinus taeda | reverse complement strand
GGACCCGCGCTAATGAAAAAAGGGCATTTTCCAAGGTTGATCTTCAAAGGGTGTCTTCAGGGATATTGAAGTTCATACATAGGAGACCTCAATGCAAGTGTTTTCAAGTTGTGTCACTGGTCACAGGTCCGTAAATGTGTCCTCGAATGTGTGATAGTGGGGGTAACAAGGACGGTGACCAACGGTGACAAATTACTGCGTAACAGGTGCCTATGGTTATTTTTCAACCAGGGGGAGGGATATTACGTAGGGGGATTTTACTTAATATTAATAAGGGGATGGGAAGAATAGGGAGCTAAATAATAATGTTAGTGGTTAATATGGAGGTGATAAGAAAGCGCTAAGTTCAGGAGACCTTAGGCTGTTATAAGGGGGTAGAACCATGCTTTAGAGAAAGTATGGAACAACTTTGAGTAGAGCAGATCTTTACTGAAACTAGCATTATGAAAATGATGGAACTCAAGAGGTGTCAAGCAGAGCTTGACCTCTTTTGGGGAAGTTAGTTAATAATTGGGGAAAACAGAGAAGGGGAGTTAGCTATACCTCTTTTGAGCTTCTTGCATAGAAATTCTTGCTGATTGTGTCCTGAATGATATGACACCTGAAAATCTGGAACTGGTCAGCAATTAGGATTCAGCAACCTCAGAACTACCTACCCAACCTACTTACTTAACATTTTTTCTTCTTTTGTTTGGGGTGCACTTAGACTTGCAAACCCATCATTCATTTTTCTTTTGATGCTTTTCCTATCTACATACTACCCTTATTTCTTCTAGGGCCCATATTAATCTGTTGGGCTCCTCTGCTTCTCTACCTATCTAATAATCTACCAAGATTAAACTGTTTGGACAGATTTACATTCTCTATATTCTAAAACAGGAAATTTAAACCTAGGGAGACCAAGATTAAGCTGTTTGGACCTCCCTTTAACTGAAAAATTGGCGATACCGAGATAACTTTACAAAATTTGGAAGGCAATTGAATGAACTTGAAGTAGCCTTCTTCACTTGGAGACTGTTAAGAGAATATGGAGCATTGGAGCAAGAAAAGTACTACATATTTGGCCTATAAAATGCCAATCATGAAATATGAATAACCTGCTGCAGTAGGAAGCTAACATATCCTAGCTAGGATGCCTCTATGGATCCAAGCCAGTGACATCTAGAAAACCGGAGTCGCCTCCAGTACGCTTTCTATGAGCGTAAGTCTGCCAGCCCTGTAAAGATATTTGAAGTACCAGGTTTTAAGTCTCTTCTCCATTTTAGCAATGAGCCAAGTCCAATGAGAGATTTTGTAATCCAAGGGTTTTATCTTGTATCCCAGGTATTTTAGACCCTCCTCCAGTCTCAGGGGGGTAAAACGAAATCTTTGCGATGCAAAATGGGTCTCATGTTGTGTGCATTGTGCTGCTATCATAGTATATTTTGAATCATTGATAGTCATCCTTGTAGCCACTTGAAATAATGAGAAAGTAGCTTTCATGATGGAAAAATCCCCAATGCCTCCATTTAGAAGAATCAAGACACCATCCACAAAAAGTAGATGTGTGAGAATATAGTCTTTAATGATTTTAATTCCCTGTAATTTTCCCCTTATGTGTTCTTCTTTGATAAGTCTACTGAATCCTTCCATGACTAGGAGAAAGAGTAATGGTGACAGAAGGAAATCCTGTCAAAGACCTCTTTCTAAATAAAAGAAGGGAGATGCGCTTCCATTAACTAGGACACTGAAGGGTATGTTAGTAATGCAGCTCATGATCCATTTAATAAACATGAATGGGAAACCCATATGAGTTAACAAAATTCTAATATATAACCAGTTTACTTTGTCGAAAGCTTTTGAGAGGTCAACTTTGAGGATCATACCTTTGCATTTATTGATATGCAGAGTGTGTAATACCTCCTATGCAGTCCCACTGCCTCATGAATTTGACGGTCTTGTAGGAAGGCAAATTGTTTAGGTGAAATATGATTGGAAAGTATGGGCCTAATCTGATTTGCAATGATCTTCACTATGATCTTGTATATGCACTTACATAGCGAAATAGGCTTATATTCATCATATGAGGTTGGTTTTGATTTGGGGATGAGTGCAATAAAAGTAGAGGTGAGAGAAGCAACCAACTTTCCATTTATCCTAGTATCCTCTATGACTTTTAGGAGGTCTGCGCCAAGAGTCTCAAAGAAAGCCAAGAAGAACCCAATTTTCCATCCATCTAGCCCAAGGCTTCTGTCTTTTTTGAACCACTTAAGAGTGGCTTCCAGCTCTCCTAGAGAGACTTGCTTTGCCAGTTCGCCTTCCTCCTCTTGATCCACAAATAATGGGAAGAGCTGTACCACTTGAATAATTTCAGCCAGGTTAACTTCTCGAGGAGCACTGTAGGTTTTTTTGAAATATGAGGTTCCCAATGATGCCAGATGTGAGAAAGTGTTGAAAGAATTGTCATGATCATCCTTTAGCTGCCAGATTGTGTTAATAGCCTTCCTCCCATTGGCATATTTGTGATAGAACTTAGTATTAATCCCCTTCCTACATCCAAATCACCCTACTCAGTCTCCAGACTTATTTACGGTCCTTCAGAATTTTTCCTCTGGCTGTGTAAAGTGAGGAGATCCTATCCTTGTGTTCATTTGATCTGTATATCCCTCCATGATTATTTTCAAATGCTACTATGCCAGCTTTGATCTGCCTCAAGGATTTATCATCCAAGATTCTTTTATTGTGTGCCCAAATTTTGGATAGCTTATTCAGCTCCGAGAGACTGTGCACGGAACTGTTTAGAATGTTCCCCCCAGCCCTAGGTGGGTTGGACATCCAAAAGTCTATGACCATACAAATTTAAGAGGCTTCCTTAAACCAAGCTAAGCAAAATTTATATGGACCTTTGGGTTTAGCCCGACCCCCATCTATTTCCATGTATATTGGTAGGTGATAGAAGATACCTCCCGATCCCACCCATTGTCTGAAACTATAGCCATATTCCAATAAAATCTCCTTGACCAGAAAACGATCTAGTCCGTAAGCCAAGCTATCATTCCCTGTCCTATTGTTCCTCCAGGTTGCTTGGATCTTTGCAGAGGGGATTTCTATCAGATGGTGGGATTCTAAAGTAGTTTCAAAGTATTCCGAAAGAGGATCTCTTTGTGGTCAATGACCCCAGGATTCAAAGTGGCCGATTGAGAAGTTAAGATCTCCACCCAAAATGATATTGTCCATTTGTAAAATGTTAAATCCTAGTAACTTGTCCTAAAAATGGGGCCTGTGGTGAAACGGTCAATAATTGTTGAAGATTCAAAAATCCATACATTGATCTTTTGAGTGTATATCTACTTTGATGTGCCTAGATCCTCCGCAATAGTTGAGTAGTTTTATGGAGCAGGAATTGTATCCCATTGATATACCCCTGGAACTGCCATGGGAATCAAGACAAGTAAACGCCCATCTAGGTAGCATTGTTCCAAGGGTGTGAGATATGGCATCATCAAGTTCAAGAGTTTCCTGTACGAATATGATATATAAAGGGCCAGCAACAAGTAATCATCGAAGTGCTAATTTTTTATCGGGCCTAACTAGCCCTCTACAGTTAAATAAGACAATCTTCATGGGGTGGGTGCTGTGGGGGTGTCTATTTCTCTAAGTATCCCAAGGATGGTAGCCTGTATACCTGATGCAATCTCATCTCCAGCCAGGCTTTGTGCTTTCGTAAGGGAGGAAAATCAACCACGTGGGATCTTAAGCAGAAGAGGGGAGGGACGAGGTCGAGCTCGACATGGTCTGATCCCTAACGCTTAGTCTTAGATCGAGTCATATACCCAATGGAGGGAAGACCAGAGATAGATGCAGGTGGAGGAAGCGAAAGTGATGTAGAAAGGGTGGGAGGGGTGGGGGAGAAAGAGGAAAGGGGAGAACCAAGAGGGTATGACAAAGGGATAGAGGACAAGGGGAGGGTTGTTTATCCCAAACCAATGCCAGGGGCTGAAATAATAAAATCAAGAACAGAAGAGCTTAAATGTGAGGAAACAGATGTGGAAATGCATTTACTCTAAGTGTTCACATCCTCGGCAGCTGCTTTGGATCTAGTGTGTGGAGTACAAGGTGCTCTATGCGAAGGTCTGCCTCTCTTTTTTGGGATAGGCTATGAGGGGGCCACTTCCTTGGCTAAAGGTTCCACCTAGACTTCTGAATCAGCATGTTGGGGTTGTTCCCCATGCTTCGGCGATGCCTGAACCGGTGTTTCCTTTCCAGGTGTCTTCCTGTTTGCTTACCCATTGAGAGGGCAGTCCTTGAATAAATTCCCAACTTTGTGGCATCTCCTACACCTGAAAGGGACTCCCTCATAGTCAAGAGTCTCTCTCCTAGTGGAATTTCTCCACTGAATGTTGATATGCTCCAGTAGACCATCCGCAATGTCCATATGCACCAATATCCTTGCGTATGCAATACGCCCAGTGGTCCGATAGGATTTATCAAATGTTAAGAAGGTACCTAGGGCATTTCCAATGTGCCTAAAAACATCCTCCGTCCAGAAATGTAACAGTAAACCAGGGAGGTGGACCTACAGGGGGCCAGCATCCACCCGTTCTTGTTCTAGATTGAACAAGCGAGTCCATACTCACAGAAGAACCGACGCATGATCAATATGTCATATCGTGGAGAGAAACCAATTGGTGTGTTCCATCCTGTCAAAATGTAGATAAAACCAGCCTTTTACAAAGGTCTGTACAAAAGGAGGGTTGTTCAGGTGATGGCCCCAAACCTCAGATGCCCATTGTTGTAGCCTCTCTACATTGTAATGTATTTATCGAACTCGACCCATTAAAACCTTCTCATCTGTATCCATGGAGTCGAGTAGCTGCATGTCCTTAGTCAGATTGAGGAAGGCCTCATAGACTTTTATCTTGAGGAAATTCTACTTCCTAGATGCCCTTGTTCTCTTTGCTTCAGTGTGCTCTACTTCGGTGTGCTGCTGCGCTGCCATCAATTATGGGGGAACCCTAGATCTAGGCGGAGTCATCAATGGCACAAAGGAAAAAATGTCAGAAATGGGGGAAATTCTTGTGAGGTTACCCAGTGGAGGAGTGATTTGATAATGAGATCTTAAACAATTATTAAGGTATTACAGAATCATGTGCATGGATTTTGCTATGTTACTTTATGGAATGGATCGATAAGATTGTGAAATACATAGACAATGAAGCAGTTAAATAACATAATAGACAACACACATAAACATAACAAGTTTAATAAGGAGTTCACCGAACACTCCTGGGCTCCATCTCCTGGTCCAGCCTTCAGTGGTGACCTCTCTATTATGTCTTCAAAAATAGAGTTTTACAACATTGATCTCAATTTGAGCCTCACACAATAGATACAAAACAATAAGGCTTTACTTGGATCCACCAAGTTTCTTCTGATTACACAAACTCTCCTCACTGACTCTTTGTCTCTGTTACTCTGTCTCAGCACTGCTAGTCTTTGCTTGCTCTCTGTCTGTGGCTTTAAAGCCAATCTATGTTGTCTATTCATTTCACCTTCTCGGGCTCTCTGACTTCCCGACCTTTTTCCGCTCAGATCCTTTTCTGAGCATCAACAATCATTGCTAAACACTTCCAGGGATGGTCGCCACATGTACTATAAAGGAATGGGTCATCGGCCATTAAAATCCCAAAATTGGTGATTTTTTGTTTACACAGAGAAATGTGTTCAAACACAGGAAAAGTCTGCCAAACAATGTCTATCAGACTTCAAATATCCATAAATCTGCCTTGTACTCCTATCGAGTTCACCTATATACCGGCATCACATTTCCACTATTGATCTTGGAGGCATGAATCCAATGGTTGTGGTTTGTCTCAAGCAGCCCTTTCGTACAAGGGTTAACAACTCGATGAGGGTGGCTTTCTCTCTCCTCGGCCTGGACACGTCGCAGCCATTGTATGGGATTGGGCGGAGCTTAGGCAAAACCACTTACTGCCCTTAGACTGCTCGAAATCCCGCTCATATCATGATTTCCCTTTGTATTAAGAATACATTAAAAACATTGAAAAACCCCAAAAAATGGCTTATCAGACTTGAAATCATATATAATAGCATTGATAAACCCTTTCGGGTCCGTAATATCACATCGGCACCTTTTCCTTTACATTTTGTTTGTTTATCGAAAATGCAAATTACAAAGGAAAACCCTGTTTCCTGGATTTGAAATGTCATCAAATATCATTCGTAATCTTTATTGAGTCTGGCTATCATAGTCATAGTTATTACCAGCCCCACTCCACTGAAATGTTCTGATGTGATATTGCGATGCGATCGATCGCAATCACATATTGCACATGCCCCGGGCCTATTGTAATCGCTTCACTCTGGTTTTCCGAAGTGCTATTGCAATGCAACGTGGGTCGTCAATTTGCACGCTTGATCGCTAGTGTCGTTGACCCCGACGATCGTTGTCGTGTATTTCTGGTGGTCTCTGCCAATAGCCTCCCTTTTCCACCACCGATTGCAATTCACTGATCGAATTTGTACCGTTGATCGGTCAGATCCGATGGCTCCTATGCAAAGTTTCTTAAACCATCGATACTCTATTTTTCAATGATTTCTCTATGTTTTGCCTCCCAATAGTGTTATCCGCCTTTTTAAGGGTTTATCCTTATGCGATAGTTTTGATATTTTGAAATATTTTGAAGACTTAGAGGGTTTTTGGATCCATTTTGGATCACGCCTTCCCACTAAAAAGGCTTTTGGACCACCAAATGTTGGTTTTTAAGCATCAATCAAGCGAGGATACAACTTCCTCACTTGTCCAATCTCTATCCATCTTGCACTACATTGTTTTGAAACTTTGAGTCCAATTCTGAGGTACTCAACATCCCCTCTGCGTGTGGTTCTCACCTTCCTATCCAGAACTGTATCTTCCTGCAACTCATTGAGATATTATGGCAACAGATCATCAATAGAAGGCAACTGACTTTGCTCTTCGGGATATTCAATCAATGAAGGTTCAAATAGTCTCAAGTTCTCTGCACTAACTACTGAATAGATGTGCATGTAAGCTGGCAAATCAAGGCCAAAAGCATTCTCACCAATTTTCTCAAGTATCTTGAAAGGCCCATATCTTATTGGCTTCAGCTTCTTACCTTCACCTTGCATTCTGTCATTGCTGATGTACAACGAGACTTGTTCACCAACATGGATGCTATGCTCAATTCAATGCTTATCATTCCTTGCCTTGTACTTGGCTTGGCTCTTTTCTAGCTGTTCCTGCACTACCTGGTGAATTTATTGGATCTGTTCAATGAACTTGGTTTCTTTGTCCACATCATTGTGCCCTCAACTGCTATGTCTTTACTAAAGACAAAATCTAGGGGAGACCTTGGTATAAAACGAAAACAAGTCTCAAAAGGAGATCTTTGTGTAGAATAATGTTTAGCACGATTGTAAGCATGTTGCACACATAAATGTTCATCCCAAAGCTTGGGATGTTTGCTGCAATAGCCACTAAGCAACTAGATCACTGTCCTATTGACCACCTATATTTGGCCATCTGTTTGTGGATGGAATGTTGTGCTCTTCTTCAATCTGGTGTCCATTAACTCCCATAGACTTGACCAAAACTTCCCAACAAATCGTTAATCTTGATCAGAGACAATAGAAGTGGGTAACCCAAAATGAACCCATTTAAAGAACAACTTTGTTGATTTTTCAGCTGTAATCTACTTGTTACAAGGTATTAAAATACACATTTTGCTGAACCTGTCCACAATAACGTATAAATAGTCATGACCTTTTCTAGACTTTGGTAATCCCCCAACGAAGTCCATGGAAACACTTTCCCAAGGATGAGAAGGAACTGGAAGTGGAGTGTACAAGCCTAGTTTTCTATTGTTGGGCTTGCTTTTAGCACACATGGTACACCCTTTAATATATCTAGAAACCATTTCATGCATTCTTGGCCAATAACAGAATCTTTGCATTTGTGCAACTATTTTACTTACACCAAAATGACCTGATATTAGAGAAGTATGTGCTTCTCGGATTATATTAACTCTTTCAGTTTGAGGAATGCATAACTTTCCTAAATGATATAAGAGTTGGTCCTTAACATGATAATCCAATTCTTCTACTTGTTTGCCATGAATTAAAGTTGCATATACATCCTTAAAATCTACATCTTCAGCATATTGTTCAATGGAGCTTTCATGCAATACTGTATTATGCTTAAGTATAATAGATGCATTTATAATTGGTCTGAATATCTACAACCTTATTGTGTATGCATTTCTTATATCTGATGGCAAGTTGAAACTATTGTAGAAAACCCATCCACCTATATTGTCTTGATTTTTGCAATTTAGTTTATGAGTTTAAATATTGAAGTGGTTGATGATCAGTATGTATAACTGTTTCTTTGCCTATTAGGTAATGCTTCCACTTTTTTCACACTCTGTACTAATGCATACAATTCTTTATCATATGTGGGATAGTTAGCTACTGTAGAATTAAATGTCTCAGAATGATAACATATGAGTTTACCATGTTGCATTAACACTGCTCCCATGGCATAGTCATTGGCATCTATTTCAATCTCAAATGGTATTTGAAGATCTGGCAATGCTAGTACTGGTGTTGTATTAATCTTTTCTTCAAGGTGTCAAAGGCTTTCGGCTGTTTGCCTCCCCACTAAAAACACCTTGTTCAATCCTGTTAAAGCATGTAAGGGAGCTGCAATCAAGGAAAAGTTAGCAATAAACTTTCTCCAATATTGTGATGCTCCTAGGAAGCTTCTAACGTCTGTAGAAAATTTGGGTTTAGCCCAGTTCACAATCACTTCAACCATATAGGGATCTATCTTCAATTCACCACCCGATACAATATGACCCAAATAATTCAAAGATGTTTTGCAAAATTCACATTTTGATAATTTAACATAGAGATTTTCTCTTTTCAAAACATCTAGAGTCTACTTTACATGATTCAAATGTTCTTCCCATGTTTTACTGAAAACAAGAATGTCATCTAAATATACAATTACAAAATCATCATTAAAAGGCCTAAGTACATCATTCATTACTCTCATGAAAGTGGCAGGAGCACTAGTTAAGCCAAAAGGCATAACTAGCCACTCATATAGCCCATGCTTTATTTTGAAAGTAGTATTCCATGCATCTTACTCTGCTACCCTGACATGATTATAGCCACTGCATAAGTCCAACTTGGAAACGTATACAACCTCTTTCAACCGATCTAATAGATCATCTATGTGAGGAAGAGGATAACGATTCTTGGTCATTATTTTATTCAGTGCTCTGTAGTCAATGCACATCCTCCATGAACCATCTTTGTTTCTCACCAATACGATTGGAAATCTGCATGGTGATGTGCTTGGCCTTATGAACCATTTATCGAGTAGCTCTTGTACCTACTTCTTGATCTCTACATTCTCTAAAGCAGATAACTTATACATTCTGATGTTACAAAATGGAGCATCTTGTTGCAAATGAATATCATGTAAAATTTCCCTTTTGGGTGGCAGACCTTTAGGTTCTTGAAATAGGATATCATATTCTGAAACAATTTTTTCTAAATCATCTTTCTGTTTAGCATCATAGCCTTCAAATACATCGGTTTTATCAGGGGTATTTTCCTTTACAACCATTAGTAAAAATTACTTGCATGAATTTACAATTCTTTTCATCTGCCCTGAGTTAATGGGAGTGTAGTTATTTTTGTGCTGATGAGCTCTTCCAATATATTCTATTCCATATTTTGTGAGTTGATACTTATTTTCAGTTCTATAGAAAATGGCTTTTCTATCATACAAGTAATGACTTCCTAAAACAATACCACATATATCCAAATGAACTATAACTAACTCAACCTCATCTACAAAAGCTGACCTAAAAGCAAACCTAAGTTTACATTGTCTAGTCACTTGTAGCTTTGCTTTATCACATACCCAACCTAATGGATATGGCTTCTTGTGAGGTGTGGTTAGTAGTCCCAACTTCTTCACAATTGCTTCAGAAATCAAGTTTACTTGTGAACCAGTATCAAATAAAGTATCAATCTTTCGATGCTTGGAAATAACTCTAATATGAAAAAGCTCATGTCTTTTCCTCTCATTTTCTTCATTATCAATAGATTGTGTAGAATTTCTAGTAGATGCTTTAGAATTTTTTCCTTTTCTACTTGCTGTTGTGACTGTTGTTTCATCACCTGAGTCTAACCCCAAATATTTCTGAATAGTAGCAGTAGTCTTCTTCTTCTTTCCATCGAACTTCTTGGGTTCAAGCTCTGGATGCAAAGACCAGCAATGTTCATCATCATGTCCATCCTTATTGCAGTGAGTGCATGAAGGTTTGTCTTTCTGTACAATGTTTGCCTTCCTCTCTTTCCATTTCTGCTTCCTCTTTTCCATGTTCTTTCTTGCAATGGGTTTTGATGATCCCCCAATCTCTGGGTTCACATTCTTGCTTCTAGCCTCTAGATGTGTAGCCTGAACGGATACATCATCTATGCTAGTGGGGTTAAACATGAGAATGGTTTGCCTCAAATAGCTGTGTAGACCACCTATATACTTTAGAAATGTTTCAGGTGAGTCTAGAGAAATGCATAGAATTAAAGCTCTTTTTCTAAACTTCTAGGTATATCTTTGTACACTTTGCCCTTTTAGCTGGTGAAGAGTTTGCCAACTCATCATTGCTCACTGCATATAAGCTAGTGGATAGAATTGTTTTTTAATGGCAGATACAAATTCACTCTAGGTAGAAAGAATTTTACCATGCTTCTTCAAATCAGCTTGTGTCCTACCTTCCCACCACACTAGGGCAGTTCCTCCAAGGCAAAGGTTGGTGAGCTAAATCTTTCTCCTTTCTGAATCGATGCAAGCACCCTACAATACACACTAATCTATCTAATCCAGTTATCTAGCTTTTCTGCATTTAACTCTCCAACATATATTGGAAAATCAAATTTTAGATCTAATTTAATCAAAGGGATAGAATGAGGTGTTGATAGAGGAGGCTCTTTTCCTTTCCATTTTCCTTCTAAATGGCCATCTAGAAGAGTTTCCTATATTCCTTTGTCCCGTTTGGAGGTTGAAGTATCTTCACTTTGACCTTTCTTAAATTCTCGATACATCTTTTCTACCATGGCTCTCATGGTCATGAAACTATGCATGAACTAAGAGTTTGATTCCAAGGGAATTTCTTTTGCCATTTTCCTCCTAAGATAGACTCTTCCAATTTTGAGGTTAGTCTCAACCAATTCTCCTTCTCCTAATTTGAGCTTTGACCTAGTTAGCATTCAAAAATCTAGCACAAGCTTGTCTAACCTTAGCAAATCTAAAGCTATAATACCACTTGATCTAATAATGAGATCTTAAACAATTATTAAGGTATTATAGACTCATCTGCATGGATTTGTCTATGTTACTTTGTGAAATGGATCGATACGATTGCAAAATACATAGACAATGAAGCAGTTAAAGAACATAATAGACAACACACATAAACACAACAAGTTTAATAAGGAGTTCACCCAACACTCCTGGGCTATGTCTCCTAGTCCAGCCTTCAGTGGTGACCTCTCTATTATGTCTTCAAAAACAGAGTTTTACAACAGTGAGCTCAATTTGAGCCTCACAGAAAAGATAAAAAACAATAAGGCTTTACTTGGATCCCCCAAATTTCTTCTAAGTATGTAGACTCTCCTCACTAACTCTCTATCTCTATTACTCTGTCTCAGCACTGCTTGTCTCTGTTTGCTCTCCGTCTGTGGCTTTAAAGCCAATCTATGCTATCTATTCATTCCACCTTCTCGAGCTCTTTGGCTTCTCGACCTCTATCCCCCCAGATCCATTTCTGAGTACTAGCAATCATTTCTAAATGCTTCCAAAGATGGTGGCCACCTTTATTGTAACGAAATGGGTCATCGGGCCATTGAAATCCCAAAATTGGTCGTTTTCTATTTACATAGAGAAACACGTTCAAACACAGGAAAATTCTGCCAAACACTATCTATCGGACTTCAAATATCCATAAATCTGCCTGATAATCCTATCATTTTCGCGTGTATACTAGAATTGCATCTCCACCATTGATCTGGGAGATCTAGATTCAACGACTGTGGTTCATTTTGGGCGGCCCTTTCGTACGAGGGTTAACCACCCGATGAGGGTGGTTTTCTCTCTCCTAATCCTAGACACATGGCAGCCATTATATGGAATCGAGCGGAGCCCGGCCCAAACCACTTACTTTCCTTGGCCCACCTGAAATCCCACTCATATTGTGATTTCCCTTTTTATTGAGAATACATTAAAAACATTGAAAAACACCAAAAAATCGCTTTATCAGACTTGAAATCATATATAACAGCATTGATAAACCCTTTCGGGTCCATAATATCGCATCGACACCTTTTCCTTTGCATTTCGTTTATTTAACAAAAATGTAAAATAGAAAGGAAAAACCTGTTTCCCCGACTTGAAATGTTATCAAATATCATTCATAATCTTTATTGGGTCCAGCTATTGTAATCATAGTTGTTATCAGCCTCGCTCCATTGAAATGTTCTGATGCGATATTGTGATGTGATCGATTGCAATCGCATATCGCACTTGCCCCTGGGCGATTGTAATCGCTCTACTGTGGTTTGTCGATGCGATATTGTGATGCAACGTGGGCCATCGATCTGCACGCTTGATCGATGGTCCTCATTGACCCCGCTGATCACTGTCATGTATTTCTGGTGGTCTCCGCCAATAGCCTCCCTTTGCCACCACCGATTGCGATTCGCCAATTAGATCTAGACCGTTGATCAGCTACATCTGACGGCTCCTATGCAAAGTTGCTTTAAACTATCGATACTCTATTTTTTAATGATTTCTCTATGCTTTTGCCTCTTAATAGTGTTATCCGCCTTTTTAAGAGTTTATCCTTATGCGATAGCTTTGATATTTTGAAAGATTTTGAAGACTTATAGGGTTTTTGGATCCATTTTGGATCAAGGAGTGGATGAGGTCAGCAGATTGATTGGGGTGGACACAGGAGTTTTTGAAGCCGACAGGTGGTCCACCGAAGGGTTGCATGAATCAGTTAATGGCGCATTTCAAACCAAGACCTCTGAGAGGGTTTGATCGCTAGGGTTTGGTGGGAGGTCCACAAAACTGAGCGAGGAAGGTGATAAGGGCTGAGAGATGAGGTCCAGCAGAGATAGGGCATCTTCTGGGAGGGTTACATATGAGACCTTGGTGTCGGAGATGGAAGGAAAAGCATAGATGACTTTGGAAAGTTCATTGTCGAAGGAAAAAAAACCAGTCAGAGAAGAATGTGGTTGTGTCTAGATAGGCATGTCCTCTAACAAATCCACCAAATAATCTATTAATTCTTCCATAACTGTCACAACTGATTTGCGCCAGCTACCTACAGGGGTGATGGGGCTCCTGTGGCTGTAAATGTAATGGCGATAGTGGTGGGCATAATACAACTTAGCTAAAAAACAAACCTTTAAGCAAGAAAATGTCACATGTGATCGTGCCCGTCAGAGAATCTAAGGTTGGTTATGGGTTGTGCGGCAGAAGCGGGTTAGTTATTGTGGGAGAAGATGGAACCATACTGCATCTTTTGAGCTTGACTGCAGATGGTCCTGGCCTGAAAACCCTCCCATCTTCAATTAGCCACTCTATTTTGACAAATGTTATTCCGACTATAGATTTTGTTATGTGAGTGAGGGGTAAGTTTTGTCAAATTATTAATGCTCTGAAGGAAAGGAGCCTATATACATACATACATACA
>APFE030718632.1:0-28336 GCA_000404065.3 Pinus taeda | reverse complement strand
GGGGCATCAATTACCGATAATAATTCTCTACTATTCCCTTTGAATTCCTTCAAAATAAATTTTCAAACCAAGCTTAAGAAAAAATTTAAAAAAAATCTACACACCTTTCTTCACTTTGTAGAAGCTCGGTATTGCCGCTGATGTATCTCTGTACTTTTGGATCATCCAGTTCTAAAATTGCGAACTGCAGTAGCCCTCTGTGTCCTCATTCCAATGCTACCAGTGTGATCCAAATTGGATTCTCTAAGGAAGAGTTATGCTAAATCTCCCATAGTGACCTGATTATAGACTAGTTCAATAGAGCTAACTTGTATGACATGCCACGAGTCACTATTTCAACCTCTGGTTCTAAAAAATATGTGGAAGAAACTATAGTCCATCCTCTTTCTATAGCTTCTTATGAAATTTCAATCCGATGTTCAGAGAGAAAGTTATGACGATTTTCCCCAGGTCACCTATTTGGAATGTAATTCAGGAGTTTGCAAAAAGACCAACTTCCTCAGATCATATCTTCACAAATATAGCGTGAAAAGCTCTAAAATTCAGACCTAAGAATCAACGCGATTTCTTCTCAAATGGGTTTTGTTTTTATCTTCTGAAATGTCGCAGAAAAAAGTTATAGCGAAAATGCCACGATGACCTGTTTGGAGCAACGAAACCATAGAATCCAAAGCTCTGATACCAAATGTTATGAAACCAGCTCACAAAAAGATGGAAAAGACAGATCAACGTCTTAGAATTCAGCCTCTTTGAGGGGCAACCTCCTTTACATTACATAAATGAATACTTCTTTGATGATTCAAATGACAAAGCCTCCTTTCTATATATAGGAGTCTAAGGAGTCACAATATAACCCAGCCGACCTGACAATAATATTATAAAGCCACAAAAATAACAATAGAGGGATTCTATGGGGCACGGTAATAACAATATGGGGACAATAGGGGCACAAAAAAATTAACAAGGGATACAAGTACAATAGTAATGGGGTAATCACTAGTATTATAGGGACCCAACAAAATCTTCCAAGCTTTAGACACAGTAGCCAAGAAAATAATGTTAAAGTTATATGTTTCACTTAACTTCCTTATAATTGTTTTTAGTGATTATAACACTTCAAGAAAGTGACGTTGTTTTTAGTGATTATAACATTTCAAGAAAGTGAAGAATTAAGATGGCTCGATTATTATTATTATTGCATGAATAATATTTAATGTCTATGAGATTAAAAAACAGTTTATAAGATCACTTAAAAATAATTAATACATGAATGATATTTAAAAAAAAACTAATTACATTTTTTATAATTTTCCCATAATGTTCATTAGTGAAAATGAAATGTCACATATGGAATCCTACAAACTTTAGACACAATAGTGAAGGAAACAATGTGAAACTTAAATGTTTCACTTAACTTCTCTATAATTGTTTTCAGCAATTATAACAGTTTAAGAAAGTGAAGGATCAAGGTGGCTCTATTATTATTATTATTATTATTAGTGCATGAATAATATTTTAGCATTTATCAGATTAAAAAATAGTCTATGAGATCACTTACAGATAATTAATGCATTTACAATTAATTAATACATGAACATATTTAAAAAAGAAACTAAGTACATTTTTTTTATAATTTTCCCATAATATTTATTTAGTGAAAATGAAACTTCATACATGGAATTCTACAGAATTTAGATACAGTAGCTAAAGAGACAATGATCAAGTTATATGTTTCACTTAACCTCTTTATAATTCTTTTTTTGTGATTATAACACTTCAAGAAAGTGAAAGATTAAGATGACTCTATTATTATTAGTAGTAGATGAATAAAATTTTAAGGTTTACAAATGGATTAACAAATAAATTATTAGATCACCTAAAAATAATGAACGATATTTTACAGTCCGCTGGATTAAAAAATAATCTATAAGACCACCTAAAAATAGTCTATTATTGCAATAACCTAACCTTAAATAAATATATAATTAGCAATTCTAGTTAACCTTAAAAGACGTGAATGCTTGATCAAAAGGCATGGATCATGACCATCCATACATAAAACGATTTCATTGCAACTTTCTCATCACTTAAATTCGGTTGTACAACTAATTTGATTTATATGAAAATTTTGAGATCCATATTGTAGATAAATGTCTTTCGGATTAATGACATCATTAAGATTTGGTTGACGTTTCAAACCAACTAATGTGGTTCATCCTCAGGACAAGGTGAAAAAATCATACAATCTTTAAGAATAAATAGCAAGGATGCATCATAGCCCAGGGTTAGTTTCCAGGGTGAATTCTATGAGAAAACATGTGGTGTTGCGATGGGTTCACCTCTTTCCCTATTATTGCTAACTTATTTATGGAATATTTTGTGTCCAAAGCTTTATCCTTAGCTCAATTGCGCCCTAAGAAGTGGAAGAGGTTTGTTGATGACACTTGCGTCATCTGGCCTCATGGTCGTGAGTAGTTGGATCTGTTTTTGAACCACCTTAATTCCCAACCTAAATCCATCAAGTTCATGATGGAAGTTGAGGTGGATGGATGCTTTCCTTTCCTTGACATTCTCCTCTCTAGAATGAATGATGGTTTCATTTCTCACCAATCTTTTCACAAAAAAAACTCACACGGAACAATACCTTCATGCTAGCTCTCATCATTTTCCTACTCAAAAATTTGGTGTTCTCAGCACCTTGGCTACCTGGGCTCTGAGAATCTCTGATGAAAACCACATAGAGCAGGAGAAATCTCATCTCCTTGAAGTTTTTAAAATTAGTGGGTACAACAAAACTCATAGCCTCAAGAAATTTCAAGGAGCCTGTAAAGGACCTTTTGTTGATCCTATCTCAAAGGTTCATCTCGCATTTATTCAAGGGACCACAAATAGGATTACCCATATCCTTAGAAGGAATAATGTGTCCTCTTTGTTCAAACCTCTAAGGACCATTAGAAATTCTCTTGGTTCAGTTAAGGACCCTATCAACTCGAATGACATGAAAAGATTTTACCTGGTTCTATGCTCCTGTCGTATTCCTTATATTGGAGAAACATGTCAATGAATTAACCAAAGGATCCATGAGCATGCTGCATACATAAGACACAATCGTTCCTGCTCTTCGGCTCCGGTTGAGCATGCAAAGAAATCGAAACACCATGTTTGGATTGAGGATTCTAGATTCATTGCTAAGGTTGATCATTTCCACCATAGGAAGCTTTGGGAGGCGATCGAAATTGAAAGGAATGCTAGAAATCTCAATAGAGACAATGGTTGTAAATTGAGTAAGAGTTGGATTCCATCCCTCTCCTTATGATCCTTTTGTTTCTGTCTTCATTGTATTTTTTTTTTCCTCCTCCCACCCCACCTTTTCTTTATATATTTTATCTTCTTATTATTTAACATAATTATAATAATTCTCAATCTCTAAGTACTTTATTTTAAAGTAAATGTCCTCCTTTCATTTTCTTTGTATATTGATAGCATATATTATCCCTTATCTTTATTCATTTTATGACCCTATTTGAACATCATGAAGACTATTGAACTCTTAATTGCTTCATTAGCATATGATATTTTGAATCTAACTCTTAACTCCTCATTGCTTCATTAACATATAATATTTTAAACCTTAACTCCTCTTTACCTTATTCTTTATAGTATATAATAGATCTAAACCTCATTAGTATTTAATGTTTTTATAATGTCCTAACAGCCATTGTTAGTGATATTTATAGGTTATTCTTAACCATCTTATTGATTTTTGGAGTATTCTTAACAATACTAATCTATAACTAAATCTATAATAATAAATAATTCCTATCCCTTTTAGAAAATTTTGAATCCTACTCTTAACCTTATAGACTAATTATTAATTAAAATTATATAACAACTATTTTTATTTTATTATTATATAATCTCCCATCCTCTTTTTATTAAAGAATTTATTCTAACTTTCTTAACAACTTATTATGATTATTTATCATAACAACTAATTTATAACTATATTTAAAATAACTAAAATATTAAATAATACCATTCTAACTTTTTAGAATTTCAATTTACCTATTTAACTATCTCCAACGAGTAGTTCTCAACAGCTAGTTTTTCAACGGCTACGGTTATGATGCATCGCTTCTATTCATTCTTAAACGGCTAACCATGAGCTATGATGCATCTCTGCTATTTATTCTTAAAGGTTGTATGATTTTTTCACTTTTCCCTAAAGATAAATCACATTAGTTGGTTCGAAACGTCAACCAAATCTTAATGATGTGATTAATCTGAAAAACATTTATCTACATTTAATTTGGTTCTCACGGTTGCACCAAAAAAAAAATGTAAAGGGACACTGCTGATTTTGACTAGAACGATTTTCCTGAAGATTTGGAAAGGAATATATTTGTATCGTTATTTGCAGAATTTGTCTATAGGTATCGGAGAGTGTGCCACAAATGGAATGCTATCCTTTCATCTAAATACTTCTTAACCATTATATGGGCAGAGACACCCATCAACAAGAAGCCATGTTTGCTACTTTGCTCTTCGAGTGTAGAAATTCCTTGTTTGGCTTTCGACTTCTACAAATGGACATGGAAACCCTGATTCTCCCTTGGTTTCCTCACAGAGGAACTACGACCCTGTGTCGGCGCTGTTGAAGTCACCTGTAGATTATCAGTGGCAGGATTACTCTTGGTGAACTTCAAGATCCTTCTATGAACGTATGTGCACCCCGATATTCATGTTTACAATCCTTATACGGGGACTTTCATCGAGCTTGCCCCCATGTCATTGATAACGACCATTATCGATAAGTCAATCGTGGTTGATGGCAATAGGCAACCAAAAAACATTTTTAAAGTGGTGGTCTTGGGGCAAGCTGGCAGGGCGACAAGATGTTTAGTGGAACTCTACGATTCCAGTGAAATGACATGGAATATCGTTGGACGTCTTCTAGCTGACTTGAGATTCTTCGAGGTACAAAATTTTACATTCAAACTCCGTATGGTTTATTGCAATCATGCATTGTACATTTTAGGGTACCTTCCTCAGGAACTGTTGTGTCACGCCCCCAGGCCAGCGGTAGTCTTTCAACCGCTTTTGTCAAGGTGCGGCACCACCAAACACTTTCTTTTCACCAATACTTCTGCTCATGGACTACGCATAACCACTTATTCCTACTTAGCTTGTGATTCTCAACCAAGTATTATTACGTTATCCTTTATACCAATGAACACCCATACACATTCATTATCAACAACAATTATAAACGAGAACACAATTGCACAGTATAAGGGAGGGGCAACTCCCTGAACAATGAGTCTGCCCAACAATATATTATTCAACAGTTTACAATGTACAAGTATAGTTGGCAAGTCCAAGTTCCATACTTAGTCAATTTTACAATCAAGGCAAAACTCGGTTGCCTTCCTTCGTTTCACCTTCATGCACTCTTGCACGATGGGTGGGCGCTCACCCGAGCCACCAAGACACCCATGCCAAGACTCAGCACAAGTGATGCTACACTTTCACCGTGCACGCCTCAACCGACCACCGGGCACACCTTGCCCAACACCTTCACCCAACTCCAAGTGCGTTCACCAACCCGTGCAGCTAAACCAAGAAGAGCGCACATGCCATGCGCCTTCACCTCTTGTTCCTTGCGCACTAGAATCTGTGCACTACAACTCTTGTGTGAAGTGTTGATGTTCAAATGCTCCAACACATTCACATATATGTAGCCATCGTAAGGTGGGGTGGGGCTTGCCCAGCCGACCACCCAATGTTGTGTGCACACCCCTTAACCAATGTTCAAGCACCCAACACTTGAGTTGGCCCGCCCTCCATCGTCGTTGGCCTCCAAGTGCATCACTCCATGCTCAAAGGTGTATGAATACTCCATCGCATTTCCATTATCACATGTTTCCGTCGCAAGTATCGTCGCACCTCTGTGTTGCCTCCGTCGTACAACCGTCATGTGCCTCAACTCGTCGCCTACCCGCGCGCGTGCCCGGTTCGCCCGGTGCCCAAACACGTCGCACTTCCGGGTAGAACCTTAGGACGTTACATCCTCCTCCACCTAAAATCATTATCATCCTCAACAACATACCATCCTGGTATCCATCCACCAAGATCATCAATATCCATGATGTTAACTCCTCCAAATACTGCAAACATCCCTGCAACATATGTAGAACTCTATCTCCACCATGTCTTGCCTCGGCAACCATCCATCACCAAGATAACCATACCAAGGTATACACCCCATCGATATATCACACATCAGATATCCTCTCAATCCATGATCATTTACCACCCTGTCACAATCTTCACATGTTGCTCTCCATCATGGAAGGCTGGTCCCTCCATCTCAAGCTACATGCTCACTGCGACATATCGTGTCAACCCCATCATGTGTCATCATGTGATTTTATGCCATGATACTCCAACAAGTGTTAACACATTTCTACCATGTGCTAACATCTCATCCCAATAGAAACATCAATCTGTACACTGGATCCCCTTATGACTCGAACTAGTTGGGTAGCTAATCCAACCATATGCCCAAACCACAAGAATGCACATTCTCATATCACCACCAGTTGTTTCTCAAAACATCATGTCACATCCTGAACTCATCAAGAATCTATCTCCATATAAGTGTAAGCCATGCTCAGGTCCATGAGGTAGCCCTCATCTCATCTACAACATGTCATGATGCTTGATGCCAAGCCATCCCTGCACCATCTGTCATACCTGCTCAACCTGCTTTAAGGACTCACTACCATGAGCAGCTAACAATGAGCCCCATCTTCTTTTCCATCTAAGAAGATGTGGGGCGAGTAGAGCCTGAAGGCTCACCCTCACTAATCATCTCAATCCACCTGTTAGGATCATCAATCTCCATCCTTTGTAGATAAGTGACCCGATCCTCCTCTCGGACATCCGGCCTCACATATGCCTCATCATCATCATCATCATCCTCGACCACTTCTAGCCTTCTTGAAAAATCCAAGATACTATCTAAAAGGGTCTTGATGACCAATGACTGCTCAGTAAGCTTTGTCTCAACCATGGACAACCGCTTACTCATGTCATCCATCCGCTTCTCATCCTCCATTTGCATCACTGCCAACTTACAATTAGGCCTTGTTACTCCAATGGTAGGCACACGAATGGGTACATCTTCCCTTCCATCGTAAATGTATAGCTTCTTCAAATGTGGAATAATCATAGCATCAAACTGTTTCATGAATTCCATCCCCAACACAGCCTCATAGTCATCTATCCACACTATAGTGAAGTCAACCTTCCCTGTCCACTCACCAAGTGTTGTGTCCACCTTTTCAGCTACACCAAGAACTTCATCTGGAGGAGAATTCACTATCTTCATTTGTGCCTTGATCAGTACAAATTTCATCCCAATCCTTCTCGTAGTATCTTCTCCCATGAAGTTCTGAGAAGCCTCACTATCCACCATAGTGAGTATATCAGCATCTCCAACTTTCATCTGAACATGCTCCAACTTATTCCTCTCAGGATCCTTCCGAGAGATCACCTCTGTAGCAGCAGTAGCACAAAGTATCTGCATCATCCCCACAGAAGCTCCTTCATCCTTCGCATTAGATTATGCAATTGTAGCCACTTTCGGTTTAGAAGGGAAATTCTTCACCGTATGTGTTCCAACACATATCCAACACTTCAAGACTTTCTTCGTCTTCGAACTATCATTCGATTTCGAAGCATCATCTTTCTTATTATCTTTCGGCTTGTCGGACTTCTTCTTCTTATCATTAGAAGTCTCATCATAATGCTCCACCAACCTGTCCACAGCAACAAAAGCTTCTTCAAGTGTTCTAATCCTCTGTCTCTTCACTTCATTGCGTGCCCAAGGCTTCAACCCAATAATGAAATTGAACACCTTGTCCCTCTCCGCCATGTCAGGAAGTTCTAGGACTGCACTTGCAAACTCCCGCTGATATTTCTGAAGGTTCCCTGTCTACTTTATGAATTTTATCTTCATCCTTGCTTCCCACATTTCATCTTGAGGGCTAAAATGGGCCTGCAAAGCTCCTTTCATTTCATCCCATGAAGTGATGTCACTAGCACTGCCACTAGAAATCTGGTCCATCCGTCTTCGCCACCACATCTTAGCATCCTTTGTTAAGAACTGAGCAGCTACCTTGACCTTTGTCTCATCATCAGATAGACCCAACCATTCCAAGTATTGCTCCATGTCCCACAGAACGTTTCCAAGAGTCTTTGCACTCCTTGTACCATCGAAAGATTATGGTTCCTTGACTTTCACATGAGGCACTCCTTCACTTGAGCCATGCCTCACGACCTTCTTCAACACCACGTTCTCATCTCTAGCTTCATCAAGAGATTCCTTCAAGTCCATGATCTCTGCAAGACCCTGGTCCCTTGCTTCTTCAACCTCCTTGACCCTTACTTCAAGTTGTGTACACATAAGATCAATGTATTCATGTTGTGTCCGGATTTCAACGAGTTCTTCCTTCATCTTCAAATTGGCCTCTTGTCCCTTAGCGAACAAGTCCATCTTCTTCTCCCAAGAAGTCTCCATAGCCTTCATCCTCGCCAACACTTTCTCCATAAGCATTATAGTAGCATCCTGCACACCATGACTAGACCCAGCCTGAGATTCAACCATTGCTAATAGCCTCTTCCTTCTTTGAAATCTAGTCTCGACCATACAACAGCTTCCCCTACAACCCAAGTCCTTGATGCAACACTTATCAGGAAGTGTTTCACCAACCTCTTTCCCCTGCAAGTACCTGCCACCATAGTCACTTCTTCCAAGTGTACCCACACCTGCACTTCGTCACGAGCAACCCTGCTCAAACCAGCTCCAACCGAGCTCTGATACCAAGTCATGATAGTGTAGCGGGATCAGTACTTCATCTGTAAGCTTCACCAACTTTGATACCAACTGTCATGCCCCCAGGCCAGCGGTAGTCTTTCAACCGCTCTTGGCGAGGTGCGACATCACCGAACACTTTCTTTTCACCAACACTTGTGCTCATGGAGTACGCCTAACCACTTATTCCTACTTATCTTGTGATTCTCAAACAAGTATTATTACGTTATCCTTTATACCAATGAACACCCATACACATTCATTATCAACAACAATTATAAACGAGAACACAATTCCACAATATAAAGGGAGGGGCAACTCCCTGAACAATGAGTCTGCCCAACAATATATTATTCAATAGTTTACAATGTACAAGTATACTTGGCAAGTCCAAGTTCCATACTTATTCAATTTTACAATCAAGGAAAAACTCGGTTCACTCTTGCATGATGGGCGGGCGCCCACCCGAGCCACCAAGACACCCACACCAAGACTCAACACAAACGATGCTACACATTCACTGTGCATGCCTCAACCGACCATCGGGTACACCTTGCCCAACACCTTCACCCAACTCCAAGTGCGTTCACCAACCCATGCGGCTAAACCAAGAAGAGCGCACGAGCCATGCGCATTCACCTCTTGTTCCTTGCGCACTAGAATCTGTGCACTACAACTCTTGTGCAAAGTGTTGATCAAATTGTTGATGTTCAAATGCTCCAACGGATTCACATATATGTAGTCATCGTAAGGTGGGGTGGGGCTTGCCCAGTCGACCACCCAATGTTATGTGCACACCCCTTAACCAATGCTCAAGTGCCCAACACTTCAGTCGGCCCACCCCACATCGTCGTTGGCCTCCAAGTGCATCGCTCCACGCTCAAAGGTGTATGAGTACTCCATCACATTTCCATTATCGCATGTTTTCATTGCAAGAATCGTCGCACCTCTGTGTCGCCTCCGTCGCACAACCGTCGTGTGCCTTAACTCGTCGCCTACCCGTGAGCGTGCCCAGTTTGCCCAGCACCCAAACGCATTGCACTTCCAGGTAGAACCTTAGGACGTTACACATTGCGTATTGTGGGTTTCAGCATGCCATCAAATGTTTAGTAGAGACGCAGAAACGCCGGTGCCCCTACTTCTTGCACCCCTCCCTAAAGAGCTTCTTAATGATTGCCTCTCCTCACCTCGACTTGTCACATGCATGTCATGGCTACTCGTCATTGCAGCGATGAGAGAAGGGATTCGTATTTGGGAGTTTGAGAGTGACCACCGCTGTGCCCCAATCCATTCATCGCCCTAGACGTGGAAGGAGATTGCAAGGGTGCCTGAATCGATATGGGAGGACTTTAAGACTATAAGGTTGGAGGAGAGTGGGAGACCGCCATGGGAGGATTTTAGGATTAATGTTTTTCCCAGCATGCATGAATTCTTTGATTGCACAGGGGTAGGTAATCACCTCTGCCTCTTACCATGGTGGAACTGTTACATTGCCAAACTAGAACCAGAAGTAGCGCTTGTTTATAGTTTAAGGACAGGTTCATGGAGGTGGACTACTCCATCTCCAACCAAAGGCAGGCATCCATCCAGGGTCCTCCATGGCATGGCTTTTAAACTGTTTTGATTTGTGAAAAAGTCTATGTTACCTTTTTGAATTGTGATTCATATTCAATTTTTTAAAGCCTTAGTTTAATAAGGTTTCTAATTTGTCTTTAAAATTAAAATTATATAATTTTTAGCAAGATTTTAATAAAATTAGGCAGTTTCAAGATTTTGGGTGTTTCATGAGTTTTTGATGGTGCTAATTAATTTATTTCAACAGAGAAAAACATTATTGAAACACTGCTACTGCCAGATTTTTTGAAAAAATGACTAGATTTTTAGCATTTTTTTGTTGTTTGGCAAAATAAACATTTTTTAATTTCATGTAAATTTTTTTTTGTTTGATTTTTTTCAAACTTAATAAAATTCATAGAATATAAATTGATTTTAAATTTATTTTATTTGAATATTCAAAAAATCTACATAATGCATTAAAATATTTAAAATAAAAAATAATACAACTCATGCATTTTCATAATTAATTTATAAAAAAATATATAATAATTAATAATTAAACTATATTTAAAACACAAAAATATACAATTCATGCAAAATTTTTCGATTAAATCAGTAAAAAAAAAATTAAATATTAATCTATATATAGCTAAAAAACAATATCTTTCTCCATTTCTTAATTTTCTCACTTTAATTATTTATTTCAACATATATTTTTTAATTTAACATCTAATAGTTAAATTGTTCCAATATAACTAAAGAAACAACCCCTTTATATATTTATTGTTTTCTTTAACCATAATGGGAGGACAAATCTGAAAGAACATAAGGACAAATCTGAAAGACCATATGGATATGCCTTATGGTGTACCATAATAGTGTTGTTGGATCAAAATTCTATGAAATTCCAAGATAAAAAAGTTTATTATTTATTTCAACATGTACTTTAAGATATAAGATATGATACTTCAAGATAAAAAGGTTTATTATTTATTTCCACATGTATTTTAAGATTAGATTTAATAACATGAAAATCTGAGTTGCATTTCTTCTCGATACATAGGTTTTTTTGGGGCTCTGCAACCCTAATGGAGATGCATCCATGAGGTAGGCGGCATGGAAAACCACAAATCGCAGTCAGAAAGCGACACTGAAACCAAGAGAATATAGCAATGATAGAGGAAGACAGGAGGGGAGATATCCCCTCCTATAGAGATGCAGCGGCAAGAGAAGGACAGAGCAACATCGGTCCGGATGAGGAGACAAAGACACGGGGACCTGTTCTTGAAGCAAGATGGCAGGCAGGCAGCAAAGGCAAGTGCTTACCATGCGCAGTGGAAAAACCGAGATTCATTATTCTAATGAATAAACTGGAGTGCTATAGAAGCTACTTGAAGGACCGTGCACTAATATGAAAGTTTATTGGAGTTTGGTCATCAGAAAAGGACCTCACTAGATGGATCTAGTAAAATAGCAACCCCGAGGCCACATAGTGCTAAAGTTGGGAGCAAGAGGCTTCTTTACGGTAATTTTCTCAAACCTGTAAGATAAAGAGATAGTGTTTGAAAATGGTCCCTATTTCCATTATAACGCGGGATTATTCATGAGGTACTGGGAGGAATGCTATAACCCTGATAAAGAAAAATTCCTAGTAGCACTAGTTAGGGTTAGATTATTCGGATTACCAATGGATTTCTGGGATCTAGAGATCCTAGAGAGAATAGGAAATACCATAGGAAGCTTTGTCAAAATAGTTGAATCAAAAAGGAAGGGAAGATACAATTCATATGCAAGAATCTGTGTTTATATGAACATAGCCGACCTAATCCCAGGGTCAGTCGAGTTAGAATACCATGAGGAAGTATGGCAACAAATCTTGGACTACGAGCATATCCCTTTCAGATGCAGAATGTGTCATGAATATGGAAATATTGTCAAGGAATGTCCTCTTAACACAGAAGAGGAAGAACAACAAGCAACAGAGGAGAAATGAAGAAGATAAAGAAGGGTTTTAGGAGATAAAAAAACAAAAAAAGACATACAAAGGAAAACCCTAAGGAAGGAAGAAAGGGACAACAAACCAAACCAAATAATTCAAACAGATTTGAAGTTCTACTAGAAAAATAAGAAGATAAGGAAATTCGAATAATGGACTATCAGGAGGAGAAAGGGCAGGAGGGCAGTACAAGCAAAAGCATAAAACATACTAAGAGAAAAACCCAAAGTGAATCAACGAAAAAGGAAGGAAAGGAAAAGGGAGAGAAAATGGAAAATGAAGTAATGGAAATCAATATCAGCGGAGGGGAAGATCCAACATCAAAAGAAGAAATCCTGAAGAAACTTCTAGATGAATGGAGACACTTGGATGAAAGGTTCATCCCAGAAGAGGAAAAAAAAATATACAGAGAAACCTCTGAAAAATACAAAGAAAAATAAGATCAGGGAAAGATAGAAATGGTTGAACAACTAAGCATCCAACCAGGTAATAATCAAGAACAACATAGTAAAGTGAAATGAGGAAAAAAAAGAGGTAGGCGAAATATTCAGGAATCGATACAGACTATGGGGGAAATGTTAGTGAACACTGGAAGATTAGTTCCGCTCTCGATGATATTCCATCAAACAAACCCAAATACCCAATGATAATTACATCTTGGAATATATGAGGCCTTAACAGAAAAGGTAAACAAAGATACCTAGCAAAAAGGATAAAAAGAGAAAGACCCCAAATAATGTTGTTATAGGAAACAAAAACAATAGGGAGGAAAATGAGGAAATCTTAAACAAAATCAAACCTACATATGAATGTATGACAATTGATGCAAAAGGCAGCACGAGGGGGATTGCAATTTTATGGAACCATGCAAAAGTCACAGTAGATTACTAGATAGGAATGAAAAGGATACTCACAGGGAGGTTCTGGCTTATAGGCCATAGAGAATGGTTCTTGGTTTCAGCAATATATGGACCCCACATACCAGTAGAAAGAGGAAGTTTCCCCCTTCAACTGCAACAGCTAGGAAACCTCCATAAAGAAAATTTGTGGCTGATAGCCGGAGACTTTAATATGGCAACCTCAAAGGGAGAAAAGAAAGGCAGTCTGCAAAGAGAAGAACCAAACATGGAAAGATTCAGGGACATACAATCAGAACTGAAAATGATAGACATCCACACCATTAATGGCAAATACACTTGGAACAATCGTAAAGGAGGAAGAAAGCAAATAGCTTCCAGGCTTGACAAGTTCCTTGCAACAGAACATTTCATAGGGAAGGACATTTTCTATGAAGCAACAATGCTACCCTGTAAAGGGTTCGATCATTGGCCTGTAAAATTAGAAATCGCCATGAACCAACAGAATCAGAATAAACCCTTCAGGTTCGATGCATTTTGGTTGAGAGATCAGACCTTCATAGAAAAATGAAAAATTGGTGGAAGGAGGATGAGACTGGAATGAACGGAAGAAACAAAATGCACACTCTACAGCAAAGATTAAAAGATCTCAAAGGTAAAATAAAGAAGTGGAATAGAGAGGAATTTGGAAATATTCAAAAAGACCAAGAAAAGCTTTAGATAGAAATGAAAAGAATCTAATAAAAAAACATAGAAGATGGGAGAACTGAAGAATTAGCAGAGGAAGAAGGAATGGTACTAAACAGGCTGGAGGAAAGAAGAAAACAAGAGGAAATCTTATGAAGACAAAAATCAAGAATACAATGGTTGAAAGAGAGGGAGAGAAATATGAAATTCTTCCATAAGGCTATGCAACAGCACAGACATCAAAACAAAATATTCTCTCTAAAAGATAGCCAAGGTAATAGGTTAACTCAAAAAGAGGAAATGGAGAACCTGCTGGTATAGCACTTCAAAGGAATCTTGACTGAAACGCAAAACAATAGAGAGGAAGATATAGCTAAAATAAGCCAATATATACACAAAATGGTGAATAGAGAACAAAACATGGCACTCCTAAGGGTTATAAAAGAAACAGAAGTAGAAGAGACAGTGAATGCAATGGCAAAGAACAAAGCACCAAGACCGAATGGATATACCTCGAAATTATTCCAAGCCACATGGAGCTTCATAAGTCAAGATATTGTAAACACAGTTGAAGAATCTAGATGCACGAAAAAAAATGCACTCGGCTTTGAATGCTACCTTCTTCGCCTTAATTCCGAAGATGGAAAAGGTTGAGGAACCACAAGGATTCAGACTGATAACACAATGTAATGTAATTTACAAAATCCTAGCTACTATAATGGTGAATAGACTAAAACCTATACTACTAGAGCTGATTTCACAGGAACAGATGGGGTTTTTCAAAGGGAGACAAATAGTGGATGGAATTATAATAGCTCAAGAAGCAATCCATTCACTGAAGAACTCAAAACACAAGGGGATGATGATCAAAGTAGACTTAACTAAACCATATGATAGACTAAGCTGGGAATATCTCCAGAAAATTCTCAAAGCTTATGGCTTTGATGACAGATGGATAGATTGGGTAATTTCCATGATAACTACATCAGTCATGTCCATACTACCAAACGCGACACCTTCAGAAGCCTTTAACCCGTCTAGAGGACTCAAGCAGGGTGATCCACTATTCCCGTTTGTGTTCATCCTAGTTGCTGATGGTCTAGGAAGACTGATGAAAGCTAAAGTCAGTAGCGGATAGCTAAAAGGACTCAGACTGTGGGGAGATGAACTACCCCTAACCCATCAACAATTTGTGGATGATGTCATGTTGTATGTACAGGCCAACCTCAAAGAAGCAAAGCAATTAATGGAAATCCTCAGCGAATTTACAAGAGCAACAGGTACTGAGATAAACAAATAAAAATCATAAATTTACTTCTTCAACACTCAAATGACTTCCCAATCATTCCTGGAAAGAACCATGGGATTTAGAACAGGAAAACTCCCCACTAAATATTTAGGCATTCAACTATGTGATAAGCAAAATATAATTGCTAACTGGAGAGGCCTGATGGAAAAGATACAAAAATGAATGGACAACTAGACTTTCAGCGCTTTGAATACCCCGAGCCACATCATCCTCCTCAAATCGGTTCTCCAATCCATTCCAAATAATCAAATGACTAACCAAGTTATACCAAAAACAATATGTCAAAAAATGGTGGAGATTTTCAAAAAAATCATATGGCAAGGGATGAGCAAAGATAAAAAGTGGGTGTTGTTATCCTGGAAATGGCTAAGTAAAACATTAACAAAAGGAGGACTAGGGGTGCGAGACCCATATATCCTAAACCAGGTAATGGGAGTAAAATTGTGGTGGAGATGGATACGAGGAGAAGACTTGTGGAAAGAGTTGTGGAGAAAAAATACGAGATGCCCAGATATCCAAAAGGAAAACTAAGAAGCCAATCAAAAAATAAAGGCTCTGCAATATGGAACTTGGCAAGATCAAATAGGGACCTGATAAGAGAACATGGCTTCTGGGAAATAAGGGAGGGGGACAACGAACTTCTGAGATGAGGCATGGCAACAAAGAGAAAAAATTTGTTAGCAACCTCAACTCCAATAAATTCACCAGTTCACCACCCAAATGGAGGAAGACGCAGTCTGGATCTACTGGCTCCCTGAAATGGACGGATACTGGAGAAAAAGGAGAAAAGAAAGGAAGACTTGCAAGAAGCACCAGAAACGGAACAATGGGCAAACTACGAAAAGGAGATGGTGACAAGAAGAACAGCAGTCAAAGAAGCGACAGACATCATAAGATGGGGAAAAATAATTAAAGGGATGTTCACGATAGCAGAAGGATACTACATAAAAGCAGGTAATAGTAGCAACCCTAAAACAAAAAAAGTGGGATAGAATTGGGAAAATGAAAACCTGGTCGAAGATAGCATTGTTTACCTAGATTATGACCCATGGGCGAGCTTTAACTTGGGACCAGTTACGAAGGAAGGGGACGCAAGGCCCTTCACACTGCGTGCTATGTCAGGAACAAGAAGAAACGATGGAACGCCTAACTAACACTTGCTGAGTTAGCAACATCCTGTGGCGACACCACTAACAACTCTTCAAAATTAGTGATAGAGACATAAACAGTATGAAATTAATAGTAGAAAAATGGAGGAGTAAACCGTACCAAAATCCAGTCCTAAATAGAGCTTGGAATCTTTCCATAGGGTTCATCCTATGGAACATATGGAAAGAAAGGAACCAGTTCATTTTTAAGGAATATGGCAGAGAAACGAATGATATATGGAACCAAACAGTCCAGAACATAAGAAAGAGCATAATTATAGAGAAGTGGAATGAAGAATATTGGAAAGTGGACCAAACAGAGACACGAATTCTGAACCGTTTGCAACTAAAAGTAAGCAAAATAGATATGGCAACAAGGAAACACTAGACCAAAGAAGTAGAGGACAACAATTACTACAAGAATCCTCAGCAGGGATTCATAAAGTTGAATTTCAACGGAGCTACAAAAGGAAATGCAGGGGAGGTAGGCATTGGGGGAATATTCAAAGAAGACAGGGGAATGATGCTAAGGGTATATGCGATGGACTTTGGCAATGCATCAAACAACGAAGCAAAATTCCATGTGCTGAAAAAGGGTGATAGAAATAGCCATACGAGAGGGGTACCAGAAACTCCAGGTAGAAGGAGATTCAAAGCTAGCTATAAACATATTTAAACAGCTACAAAGCGGAACACCAGCAGAAAAGATGAGTCACAGCCGACGGACTGCATGGATAGTCAAGGAGATAAGCAAATTGATGAGAAAGATGGCATACACACTACCAACCCATGTGAAAAGAAGAGGTAATGAACCAGTAGATTTCCTACCGAATTGGGGATGCAAGAATGGAGACCAGCAGTTGGATGTAAGTGGGGAAGAGCTAAACTAGAAGGAGGAAATGGCACACCTGATACAACTCATAGAAAAATATATATATATACACATACGAGTGAAAATCTAGATAAATCGAAGAGAGATGACTGGAGTGAAGAGGGAAAAGGACAGATGCAAGAAAGGACAGGGGAGGAATAGGACAGGAGTAGATAGGTGATCGGAAGGATGATGGAGTAGGGCAGAGGAGGTACACCTCCCAAGAGTACGGGGGAGGAGCCAGAAAGAAATTTCAAAGGAAAGGGCAAGACAGAGAAAATGAAGGCGGGCAAAGAAATAAAGACAAGTGGCAAAACAGAGCCAGAATTACTACGAAAAGAGCAGCTGAGAGAGGAAAGGAATTAATGAAAGACAACAGTAGATAGGATAGGAGGGCAACATCTCGAGACAGGAAGGAAGGGATTCGTGCCAGGAATAAAATAGGACAACTGGTGGTAAAGAAAAAAGTTGGGAACAAAAAGAGATAAATCTCAAGGAAAATAGGAAAGAGGCATTATTCATGCATACGAAGACGAGGAAAGGTGACGAGAAAGGAAGTGGCGGAAGTGAGAAGACGCATAAGGTGGAAGAAAGGCGAAGCTTAGCAAGTCGATATCTAATACCCCTAGCTCTAACTTCTAAAAGCTTTTTATGATTGAGAAGTAGGACTTTAGGAAATTGGTTTTGAAATCAACTCTGGCATCTTCATATAAATTCCTCTAGCAGTTCCAGTGGAATGGGGAAAATCAGTCCCGAAGAGATTACGTCTACCCAGGACAGAGAGAGCGAGAGGAAAGACATAGAAACCTATGAGAACGAGGGCCACCCTAAGCAAAAATTCAGCAGTTCCCCCCTCAGAATCTAGGTCATAGCTAGCCCCATAGGTATGAAAGACAGAGTGCCTGAAGACCTGAGAGAAGGAAGCTAGGAAAGGAAATTCCCGATTTCCAGTGTGGAGGCATTGTAATCTAGGGGGAGGGGCGGGAGTGCAGCCAGCAGAAACTCTGTAAAAAAGCCTGAGAAACCCAGTTTCAGGTGATACCTCTTTCACCTACCATTAACTAAGGGTGAGTTCCCGGGAGTGAGGAGAAAAAAATGGCAGGAGTTGAACTTCCGCATGGGATGAGATAAGAGAAAAACCTATCGATACCTTCTAACCCTAGGAATAAAAAGAGAAGGACCCAAACCTAGACTTGTGGGAACTAGAAGGTAGGAAGCTCAAGTAGGAGGAAGGAGAAAGAAACCAGGGAAAATGTTTTAAACCAAAACAATATTTCTGACATATGCTTTGATTCTGTACTAGGTTCAGTATCAGATCAAGGAAGACACTTAGAACAGGTCAGAGAGTACAAGACTATAGGTAACAATCGCCAAGCTGCAAGTAGAATAGCACCTAGGAGAGGAAAGAGGGTAGCTAAGAAGGAAGAAGGAACAAGTGGTCAGACAAAGAAAAGAGGAAAGAAGACAGATGGAGGGCAAATGAAGATGATTATCGACTCCTACATGGAAGGAAACCCGAAGGAAGTCAGAGAACAGATAGCAAGCTGGGAGAGAGACCTAAGAGATAATCTTAGGCACCAAGATATACCTATGGACGAATGGGAAAGAATGTTTCCAAACCCCGGGACTAATAATGGAAGACAATCCCTATTTAGAAAAACCTTACACCATTATTAGGTCATGAAAAACGTAGTGGCATGGGCCATGACCCTCCACTGCGAGCACATGGCAGGGGAAGAAGTCGAGAAACAAGAAGACAAAAAGGAGAAGGACCTAGTCTAAGCTGAACTTCTAATGGAAATAGCGACCATACAGATCCATACATACCAAAACAATCTTGCCTTAGGAAGGATTGAACAGACCTTGAAACAAATAAAGTGGAAAATGGAACAAAGAAGCGAGATGCCAGGATCCAGTGCCAAGGCACCAACTTCGGTAATATCCTCAAACGAGGAATGACCAAGCAAACTAGAATTCTTTGAATTTTGACTATGATGAAGAAAACTTTGATCTTTAGAGATAGCAGTAGAGACAGTCAACATAAAAATAGTGGATGGATTGCTATGAACTTATTTAAATTTTGGACAGGATTTAGAGTTGACTAGTGGTCACCTGGTTTCCTCCGCGCAAGTGACTACCCGGAACAAATGGATGTAAAAAGTTTTGGAAAATTGATGATAAATAGAGATCTACCAAGTTTACAAAAAAAAAAATTTAATAATGATAAGGTTTTATTTTTATTCATTTATTATTTAAATATATGATAAATGTTTGTTGTGATGAAAAGTGTTTTAGTCTAATATGCAAGAGATGTTGTAATGTCTTGTATTGTAAACATTTTGACTTGTTTAAAAAAAATCTATGTTAAATTAAAAAATCTAGATTAGTATTTTTTATATCAATTTGTGTTGGGTGTAAAGTTTGGAATAAAAATAAAAATAACCCGATGTTAAAATAATAATTTTATATTAAAATCCAGATCTACCATTCTCCTAGAGGGATCAAATCTCTAGAAATACAAATATTTTAAAATATATATAGATCGATAATTATTTGCGATAGATATTGATGTATTAAAAAAATATTTTAATGTTCTGTAAGTTGAAATAGTATATATTAAGTAATTAAAATATACATAAATTCTAATTAAAATAGGTGAACTAAATTATTTAATGGATTTGGTCTCTAATTCACATTGATGGTTAAAGAACAACAAAAAGAATGTTAAGATTTTTCAAAACCTCCATTCATCCTTAAACCCCTAAATAAAAGTCAAACAAATGTCAAAGAATAAGGTTAAAGTCACAATCCAAACTAAACTAAGGTTAATTCCATTATCCAATATGAACTTGAACTTACCATAAAATGTTTAAAAGTACACCAAACATAAAATCATGCACAAAATCTATTTAATTATGTAAATGTGAAGTACTCTAAGATATGTGTCTCTCTTTGTTTTTGTACATTTCTAATTTAAAATTGATTTTCATTCCTAACAATCGTATCACCATATCATTGGAAAACTGATTTGCATGTTTATAAACATGCAAAACTTCATATCACCATATCATTGGAAAACTGACATGTTTAAAAACATGCCAAACATAGAATCATGCACAAAATCTATTTAATTATGTAGATGTGAAGTACTCCAAGATATGTGTCTCTCTTTGTCATGTCAAACAATCATATCATCCTTAAACCCCTAAATAAAAGTCAAACAAATGTCAAAGAATAAGGTTAAAGTCACAATCCAAACCAAACTAAGGATAATTCCATCATCCAATATGAACTTGAACTCATCATCAAATGTTTAAAAGTACACCAAACATAAAATCATGCACAAAATCTATTTAATTATGTAAATGTGAAGTACTCTAAAATATGTGTCTCTCTTTGTTTTTGTACATTTCTAATTTAAAATTGATTTGCATTCCTAACAATCATATCACCATATCAATGGAAAACTGATTTGCATGTTTAAAAACATGTCAAACATGCAATCATGCACAAAATCTATTTAGTTATGTAGATGTGAAGTACTCTAAGATATGTGTCTCTCTTTGTATCACCGTATCATTGGAAAATTGATTTGCATGTTTAAAAACATACCAAACATAAAATCATGCACAAAATCTATTTAATTATGTAGATGTGAAATATTCTAAGATATGTATCTCTCTTTGTTTTTGTACGTTTCCAATTTAAAAATACAATTTAAATATAAATTATATAATTTCATATAATATATATATATATATATTTAACAAAAAAAAATATAAAAAAATTTAATAATTAAAAACTTGCTCCAATTTCATTAGCTGACAAAGAACAAATTTCCCGTTCTCCATTTCTTACTTCAATTATTTATTTTATTAATTTTATTTCTCTTCAACATATAATTTAGGATTTAATAATGATAAAGTTCTATTTATATTATTTAAATATTTTGATTTTGTTAAAATAAAAATAACCCTATGTTAAAATAAAAATTATACTTTGTCTAGGAAGTCTTGGATAGACTTAGATCACCAGTTCAATTCTACATTATTATTGTAGTTAAGGTAAACTTGACTTGGTCAAGTTACCACTGGTTTTTGAGCTCCTGGTTTATGAGAACCCATGGTATTTCCCATTGTATTAATGTAGAATATAGCCTATTTAAAGGGGAATTAAACCAACCTAGATCCATGTTAACTCTAGATCTATCAAAAATTGAGAGAGATCAAACCTCTTAAAATACAAATATCTTAAATGCAAATAGATTTGATCTCTCGGTACTTGGTAAATCTAGAATTAACATAGATCTAAAATGATATTTATTTACAATAGATATTGATATATTAAAAAAAAAGAATATTAAATATTTTATATTCAATAAATTAAAATATTATATATTTAAATAATTAGAATATAAATAAATTCCAACAAAAATATTCCCAACAATTTTTTAATTAAAATAAATTACATACTCTATATAAACTAAGTTATTTAATGTAATTGATCTCAAATATAGTGGAAAAAAAATAAAGATTTTCCAAAACCTCCATTCATCTTCAAACTCTAGAATAAAAATCAAACAAATATCAAAAAATAAAGTTAAAATCACAATCCCAACTAAAATTAAAACCATTATACAACATAAACTTGAACTCACCCACCATTAAAAATTAAAAACACTACACATAAAAGCACACACAAAATCTATCAAAGAAATAAAATTAAAGTCACAATCCCAACTAAAATTAAAACCAAACCATTATCCAATATGAACTTGAACTCACCCACCATCAAAAATTTAAAAGCACACCACACATAAAAGCATACACAAAATCTATTAAATTATGTAGACATAAAGTACCATATGTGCCAACCTCTCTTTCTGTACATTTCCAATTTAAAAGTGATTTGCATGTCGAACAATCATATGACCATATTTTTAGAAGTCTATAGTTGGGACGGATGTTAGGATTAACATTTTGCGAGACAGGGAGGAATACGGGACCAGAAGTCGCGCCCCTTTATAATTTAAGGATTACCCGATCTCCAATGGAACGCACGCATCCATTAAGGTCTTTGGTCACACGTCTTCCATGGCGTGGCATTTAAAAGTCTTTATTATCATTTTGAATTGCGATCATATTCAATTTTTTATTTTCATGTTATATTTTCATTTAAATATATGTTTTAAATAAATCTATATATAATTTTGATATATTAAAAGAATTAATATTAAAATATTATATATTAAGTAACTAAAATATACATTTCAATTCTATTACATATAAACAAATTGCATCCACTAAACTTAGTTTATTGTAATGGAGTTGGGCCATAATTTTAAACCTGAAAATTAAACAAATTTTTATAATTAAATTTAAGTTAAAAAAATATCTAATAATTAATTTGTCCAATTGCATAGGCATATTAATAAACACTCCCTTTTTCTCTCTTTCTAAAAATATCTAACTTCATTTATTTATTTTATCGATTTCAACTTCTTGTTTAAGATTTGATAATGAAAAGGTTCGATTTTTTATCATTTAAATATATGTTTTAAATAAATGTTTATATTTATTTGCAATGGATTTTGATATATTAAAAAAAATATTAAAATAATTTAATATTTTTATAAGTAATTTTAATATTTAAATAAAGCTAACTTATTATATATTAAATAATTAAAATATAAATATTTTTTAATTATATATAAAATAGGTTGGATACACCATGTAAATTAGGTTATCTAATGGAGTTTTGTAATTTGTATATTTCAAATATTTTAAGAGTGTTTGAATATATTGTATTGAAAAATACATTTTAGACATAAAAATTACATAATCTCATGTGAATCTTTGTAGTTAAAATGAGGTAAAAAAAAAATATCTCATAATTTAACTATTCCAATTTCATATCCAACTGAAGAAACAACTTTCTTTATTTCTGAAAATTCTCATTTGATTTATTTATTTTAACATGTACTTTTAAATTTAATAATGATAAGCTTCATACTTACATATTAATCATTTTGGAGTTCGCTGGTTTCTTTCGCTTCAGTTTGGATTTTTTTTTCCTTTTTATTATTTTTTATGGTTTGATTTTGGGTGATATCGTCAAGATTTATGTGGAAGGAATTTATTTTTCTCGCCCAATATTCGTCGACATACATGAGAAATTTCTACTTTGTCTTCTTCAATGAGTATATCTTTATGGAATGATAAAGCCCTCTTGCTTTAAATCTTTTCCATGGAGGAACATGCATCATTTCTAAGTGATATAGTTCATCTTTTCAAGGAAAGAAATGAAATGCTTTTAACTTGATGGATCCCTCCCATCCCTCCACTTTATTAAAAACAAAGCCTCCAGATTGATATTCGTGGGGAAGGATATGGAGTCAACATTATGGAAGCATTATATCCATTAGCATAAGTTTATGTTACCATCCCACCTTTTTCACTCATGTACATCATTAACTAAGCTCACAAATGTGCTTATCAAAAGGGTGATCAAAAGGGGAATCATGGGAAATACAAGTAAACATGTTGGGGCTATGGACACTCACTGGCAGTGGGGCCATGCTTGTATGGAATTAAGGACAACGTTGTTGGGGTACTGTTCAGGTTCACTGGCATCAAAGAAATGTCAGAGACCATTAATAATGATGAATATATGCTTTATAAAAAAAAAACTCCTATTTGTACCTTCTTATATTCTTCATGTGAGGTAATCTTAAAGTAAAATATTTCCCAAAATTCGGATTCATTACTTTAGACTCACTCAGTTTGATTACTTATCCTTTTGAACTTATATTGATTAATTCATCTAATGTGTGACCCATGCGAAATGTTTTACTGTTTGATGGTTTCATGAATTCCTCAATTTTAACCTTTGGGTAAATTGAAAGTTCATTATTTTAACCAAAAATAACTGGTTTTTCCCCGTCTGTCACCATTGTAATCCACCTCCATTAGTTTTTTGAAATAGATAACATTTTTCAATTGATCTAACAAATCATCAACGTGAGGAAGAGGGTACCGATTCTTCACCATTATTTTGTTGACTATTGTATAATCCACGCACATCCTCAATGTGCCATCCTTTTTAGGCACCAACATGACATATGAGTCGCATACAGAAGAAATTGATGTTATGACCCCTTGGTTAAACAATTCGTGTACCTTCTTCTTTATCTTCTCCATCTCAATGGCTAACAGCCTGTGCATACCAATGTTGGGTAAAGGAGCATCCTGCTGCAAGTGAATCTCAGGTTGAATCTCACACTTTGGAGGCAACCCACTTGGTTCCGGAAAAATCCCATCATAGTTGGAAACAATTTCATACAATTCCCTTTTATGAGTGGGATCACAACCTTGGAAAGATTTAGATGTCTCAACATGTTTTGCTCTCACAACCATGAGTGTTATAGGGTATTTGACACATCCAATTAGTGAGCCTCCTAATGGGATCAATCAACATCCTATTTTCCCCTTGTCACCATCTTGCACAAATCCCTAAGCATGTTTCCTTCATCCCCTAGAATTTCAGCCCTAAACTGCATCATCTTAGCCAGTTTTAGGACCAATGCTCAGTTGCTCCACTTTGGCCCATGTTGGTCACCAAAAGGTTGCTCCCCTTTCCACCTGCATTGGTTCTAGAAATCCAGGAGAATGAGTGGGATTCCGAAAGCTTCCCCTTCTAAGAGTTTCCAGAAGTTGTTTTAACTACTTACCTTTGATAAAACATTTAGATCCTATCCTACCCTACCTTGGAGTTTTCACCACTTATCCTTTGATATTATCCCTCCATCAAAGATGGATCTGAAACCTTAGATTGGTAATTGGATCAGAACTCCTAACTTACCCTAATCTAAATATTCTCAGCCTTCGATGTGGTTTGGGGTTGGATTTTGGAGAGTGATTACGCCCTTATGTTTTTGCAGTGAGTGGTTATTATCTCATGCATTTAGGGTGATTGGAGGTGCATATTGTGACAAGGAAAGGACAAGTCAACCACTTGGAGGAGCTCTTCTACAAGATCAACTGCTACTTATGGTTGTAATCTCCTTCCATTTATGTTAATGCAAATAATTCATTGTTTTCTTATATGTGATTTTATTATTTCATATATTTCAATACCATGTTGATCTATTGAATAAAGTATTTAGATGATACAACATATATCTCGTAGTTTCTTCGCTTATGTTATCTAACTGTGAAGGTTCTAATTTTGGCATTCACAGTTGGAATTGGAGCTTCCAAGCTAAAGAAGGAGTGAAGTGTGTGAACGATTCCAGGTACGCCTCACTCCATTACGTATTTACTTTAAGGAAAAGCATTGTGTTCCTTGTCTCTCTATTGTTCTAGGTTAGCCACTGACCTAGGGGACATACTTTTGTCTGCAATCATAAGTATCGTATAACAATGAGCAAGCACCCTTTGTTGGAATTAATCAATCTCTTCATTTGATATACACTTACAAGATTGGCACTGACTTCGGCGCGATGAGCTCTAAAAATGTATTCCACCTCATATTTAATGAGATGATACTTGTTTTCATGAAAAGGAAAATTTCTTTCCTATCATACAAAAATGGACTCCCCACTACAATACCATAGATATCCAAGGGTACAACATCAACATCAACATCAAACTCATCTACTTGTATGGATGCAATCACAAATCTAGCTCTACATTTCTTGGTTACATGTAATTTTTCTTTTTCACACACCCAACCAAAAGGGTAAGGTTTCAGATGAGGCTTGGTCTCTAATCCCAACATTTTAACCAGGGATTTTGAAATCAAATTTTATTGCGAGCTCGGATCAAACAAGGTTCCTACTTTAGTATGTTTCATTACGACTCTATTGTGGAAAAATTCAATTCCCTTTAGTTTATTAACAAGAGACTCATTTTAAGAACTTGTACTTTCATACGATTAAAATTTTCATTAGCATGAAGAGAAATAGTACGTTGTGTGCCCATTTTTGTGACCAATGTCTCATCACCAAAATAAGATCCAAGGTCCTGTTGCATGGTTGCCACCATCTTTTTCTTGTTCTTCCCACGAAATATATTTTGTTTCAACTTTGGATGCAACTTCCAACAATGTTCATCACCATGGCCTTCCTTCTTACAATGTGTGCAAGATGGCTTTGCTACTTCCTCATTCTAAGTTGTAGCTACCTTCTTGTCCTTTCCCTTGCCTTTTCCTTTGAACTTTCCATTATGAGGATTGAAAGATGACTTATTTGGTTTCTCTTCTTTATCATTCTTACCCCTGATTTCAAGATGAATGGCTTTCACATTGGTCACATCAATAGTAGTAGGCTCAAATAATAACAAAGAATGTCTGATGTAACTATGTCAAGCACCAATATACTTCGTTATGGTTTTTGATGAATCTAGTGAAACTCTCAAATCCAATGATTGTTTTCTAATCTCTTATGTGAACCTTTGTACATTTTGACCCTTTCATTGCCTTAAATATTGCCATTCCATTAAATCCTTTTGTCGATAACCCAAAGGATAAAATTGATCTTTTAATCAAGAAACAAAATTGGACCAAGAAGAAAGGAGATTACCCACATTTTTTCTGCCTTTTGCAACTTTTTCTCCGACCAGGCAAGAGCGGTGCCACTCAACCAAAGAGATGATAATTGGATCTTTGTCTCATCTTCCTTGATCTACTGAATTTGGAAATAAACCTTGATTTGTCTAATCCAACTGTTTAGTTTCTTTGCATTACATTCTCCATTATATGTGGGCAAATAAAACTTTACATCTAGCTTTAGAAATGGCTTCTTAAATGTATTCCTGTGATGCATGTTAGAATGATGAGACGAAGAAGAAGAAGAACTATCACTAGAGGATGGAGAGGGTAGTTCAAGAGGATCTCCTCTTCCACCTTCATGATTTACTGATGCATGGTCATTGATCCAATTCTTCTCAGGCTTGATGGTCTTCTCATACTCTGCAAACAACTTTTCAACTTTCTCTAACACAGTGAAAAAGATCTTGTGATAATTTCGCTCTTCCTCAAGTTGAGCATCTTCATCTTCCATGTTTCGTCTTTGAGGTGCATGCCCCACTTTGGGATCAAAGGATTTTTTTTTTCAATCTCCTCTTTGGGTCTTGTTCCCATTTAGCATTAACTCATGAAAATAAATCAAGAAGACCTGGTTTGATACCAAACTTGATCCAAATATTTTAACTTCAAGGATGCATATAGAATTACATATAAAAGAGGATATTAACCAAGTAACTTAATACGTGAAAAAGAAGCGGAAATCATAAAGAAACCATGAGATAAAAGGTACACAAAATATTTGATTACGGAGTTCACCCAATGTGGTCTATGTTTCTAGGCCCTGCTCAAAGTGTGGGAGGCATTCTTTTATTAAGTGGAAGCAAAGAAATTAGTTACAAGCAAATTTACAAAAATGACCCTTATACCTGCAATTCGGATGAGGGCTTGAAAATGGTGACATCGGCTAGAAGAAAAGACTGCACGGTTGGTTTCCTGGTGAGAAAACTTGTAAAATCGATTATAAACCTGTCAAATTCTGACACTGGCACCTCTTTCCCTCTAAATGAATCTTTTCAGCATCTTGGAGATTCCCATGCTGATGGTTTCACTCCCATGGTCGCTCCTAGTTCCGTTTTTCGCCCTTCTTCGGTCTAAGTCAAATGCATTTGATTGAGTTTAAATACATGTTGGTGTGGTGGAGTTAACAAGGCAGGAGACTTGGCTCATTGGTAATAGCCGACAAGATTGGAATTCGGTTGGGGGAAAACCAGATTCAAAACCTGTGATTTCCCATTTTGGCTTGGACGTGTTATAAACATAGCACATAGATTTTTGTTGTAAGGCAATGTGGTTCAAACGGAATGCGAGATTGCCCGATTGGTGGGCTGGCCCATGTGGGACAGGCCGATTTGATCCCTGCTAGTCCCATAACACATATGTTGGTGACAGGTGTCAAATCAGGCGGGTTTGATGATTGCTAGCCCACCCACCCATTACGAAGTTATATA